>JASDQU010324418.1:0-12866 GCA_032191745.1 Picea mariana
GATGCCACCACTCCTATGCCTCACCTTCCAAGTGTAGGGTAGCGAAATTGATGGCCTTTGTCTCGGTCATCTGGTTGAGCTTGTAGTATGTGTCTAGCTTTTGTACCCAAGCTCTAGCGGTGCATTCGGACGATCCGTCAAAAAAAGGTATGGTGAGTTTACCAACTTTCCAGATGAAATCAATTTTATGCCCCTGGTGCTGTTGTTGTCCTCCTCTTTGTGGCTCTTTGGGGCGGTTCCTGAGCCTGAGTCCACAATACTTGACCAGGGTCATGTTTTGACGGAAGTCACGGCCCAATGTTGCATACTCCCTCCTGTACTCTGCAATGTCCTCCACCTGAGTGGGCGGTCTCTGTGTTATCGGTTGTTCTGTTGCTACTGGGGGTGCCCTCTGGAAACTGGGGAACAATGGCCTGGGAATCCTACTCGACGAGGTGTATGTGTGAGTAGGAGACTGGGGTCTACTGCCTGCCCCTAAGTTCCCCTGTGTTGCATGTGGGACTTCTGTGCCCGGGGTGCCCACTATGGCAAATCTATTAGCCATTTGCGCTAAGGACTGAGTCATGGCATGCTGATTGACTACCAGATTGTCGATTACCTGCATGAAGGTTGCATCTGGGTCCATGGGGGCTTTACCACTGCCCTCTGGTCTCTCATATCTGTCTCCTAACATCCTCGCTGCCTCACACTCAGCCTCACGCTCTGCCCCTTCTCGCTACTTCCCTCTATGCCTCTTCCTCTTCTTCTGAACTGGGAGGAAAAGGGGGAAAATCAGATCTAGGTCTTCCCTCCTTGCGTCTGTTGTAAGTGACATATTCGTCACCTATGTGCCCATGGCCCCCTGGGTCCTCTGCTCTGATGCTACTGTAATGTTCCTGACTTGGCTAGTCTAGGAAACTTTGCTAATGTGTGTGTAGGATTAATTGTTTACAGCATATAAATGAGCATTCAAATAATAATGGCGACAAAAGACTGCAAAGCTTATATTATGAAATCTCCGTGGAGTACAAATGTCGACTACGGCTGAATAAAATGAATCACTCAGCTAGATCAATGACAAAAGGATCTTAGTCGGAATACAAAAGCAACTAAAACAATAATACCCAATACCCAAAGAATGTTGTGGAATGCAATGGATGAGATGAAGAATTGTTGCGGATATGCCAGCTTGTACGGCAACTGTTGCAAGTCTGGAAAGTTCGCCCTGGTGGCTATACCTCTCAGAAATGCCTGGAAATTGTCCCAAACAATGCGCCCTGCTCTACCTCACAGTCCTGGTGACTGTCCAGACCTCAACTGGTGTATCTCGTCCCCGGATGGATTCCCCAGGGGGAAATGCGACCCCTCTGCTCTAGAAAACTGCGCCCTAGTGATTCCACCATCGGAATCGGCTGATGTGTGTCTCAAACTGATCGCCCAGGTCTACTGGGAAATGGGTCAGAAGGATTTCCCCGGATCTGAACTGATGATCGCATGGGAACCTTGAATGTGTCCTCCCAAGTGTTGCACTCCCAATGTCCGAAAAGTGCGCCCCAGATGATCCATCCGTCGGAATCTGACGAGAAACCAGGCAAATGATGTGCCTTGCCTTCCTCTCAACGGGGTCGAAGGGGAATCTTTGAACTCTCCCTGAAAGGGACAAGTCGACCCACTGAACCTCCTCAGAAGTTGCACCCTCACCCTGAATAAGTGTGCCCTTGCTGCTAGAACATGTGTAACTGTTGTTGAAGAATGATGGAAGACCCGTGTGATCTTCCCGGTGACTAGGGTGTGTCTCTCAACACCGAAATCAGCCAACTGGTGTCCTCCTCCTGGAATCCACTGAACTATCTCTCCTGAAATGCGCCTCTCTCCTCAATGATAAGTCAAAATCTACATAATGATGAATTAGGTCATTGAACCTTCTCTTATAGCTGCCTGAAACCCTAATTCGTTGTTGACTTCTAATTTTAGCTCGTTTGTTCTATTTTTAGCTTAAATTGGATTAAAAGCGCTTTTAGCTCAATGTCACTTTCTGAATATAACACCTTTGATAGTCTAATGACGTTGTTTAGACCATTAAGCCTCCTCTCTGGAGCTCCTATTTGGAAAGGGACATTACAGAAATGCTTTGTCCTCAAAGCATATTTATCAAAAAGAACTTTATCTCTTGTTCTGGCTTGTAATGCTTTCTCATGATTCTTTGTTCTTTCAGGCTATGATGGTTGACAATACAAGACGGTATGGTCTTCTCAACACTAAGAGGAATCGTCAAATTGTAAGAGGGTCGGACCAACCTAATTTGATCCTTTATGGAACATTGTGCTGATAGGATTCCTGGGATGAACTTTTATTATGATGCTAACTGTACTGGCATCAACATTCTTTAGAATATAGGTCAATTGTTTTTATTCATAGAGATGTTGATATACTAATTGGTCAAGGCATCAGCTCTTGTGATTAGGATGTCGACAAGGTGTCTCTGTAACTTGATCTTTCCTTTTCATACTTGTAGTGTTTTCTTGATTAACTTTTGGTATTGTGTCCTCTTCATATACCTAAGTTGTTTTCCTAATCATTGAATTTCTATTAGTAAGTACACTTGGATTTTCCATTGTCTATACTTCGATATCTAAAGATATACTTCAACTGGATTTGCATCCGCCTAAGTTGTGATGTTGATTGGATCTGTATTGTTTCCTTTCTCCACAAGTTAGATTTTTACGTCTGAAGACTTCTCTAGTTCCATAAGATTAGATCATTATTTTTTTGTAAATCGACGCTTCTTTCTTGGTAGGTTGTTCTAACTTATTCTCTAACAACTTCGTATCATTCTTTAGCTTCTTAATTTGTGTAATTCAGCTTTGATTATGATCCCTCAAGCATGAAAGTTCATTTTTTTTTACTTGTCGACTTTATTTTTAAGGTTTTGATTCTCTGGTTTTCACCTCTTGGTTCCTTAAGTGGGAATTTTCTTCATCTTTTTCTAATAAACTCTTGTTTAGTTTCTCCTTGAGATCTTGATTCTCATGTACTAACTTTTGATTGCACTACTTCATATCTTTTAATTTATTGATTTTTGCAAGTAGTTTTTTACTTTGATCTTTTAGGGGAGAAAATTTCTCATCTTCTTCTAACAATTCATCACCAAATATATTTTCAAGATCTTTATATTTTTCTTCTTGTTTCCCTAGTTTGTTCTCTAATTTTTCATTGCATTTGTGTCACTTTGATAATCCGTTAGAATAAAAAATCTATAACAATATGGGCAAACACCATTTTGATTTTTTAAGGACCTTAAGCATTCGCACTCCTTTGCACAAAAAGGACATTTACCAAAAAGGTAGAATCATTTGTGCACTTCATATTTCACAACTTCTTATTCAATAATGAGTTGGTATACTAATGCAAAGGATCCATGTCACTATATTACCCTTTTTCTTTATTAAAGTGATTATATATATTTGAAGATCTACTAACCAATTGAGAAGGTATAAAAATTTTATTTTTCATTTGCAAGAGCTTTTTATAATTTGTAAATGCTTTTGATGAATATCTCCTTTTCCTCAGTGATTAAAATTTAATACCTCCTCATTCCACTAAGTTTGTATAATATTTGAATCGAACTTCTCCCCACCTACTAGTAAGACTCTTTATCAATGTAGGGAGAGAATATTCATTGATCTCCTCTTTAATCTCTCTAGTTTATTTAATATCATTCTATATAACTTAAATGTATTACCACATAATTTATTATCCTTTTATAAATCAATGTTTGAGCAAGAATGACCTTATATTTAAAAGGTATGTCCTTTATGTTTTACAATATGTTTCAAATGGATATTGTTCCATCTTGACAAAATGAGATCTATGTAACTCAATGTTCAGTGGTAATATAATGGCAGCAATGTTACCTGTTTTTGGAAAAGGGAATGCAACTTATCTGAAGTGATGCCTATTGGATTGGCAACTCCAATACCCTAAGACATTTCCCACACAATTTTACCCCCACAATGGCAGCAGTTGACATTTTTAGGGGTGGCAATGGCTATGAGACAATCGTTCTTGTTTCGTTAATCTCTTCCCCTTTAAGAAGTCGAATTCCTTATAGCGTGTAGTTGACCACAGATTTGCCAATTTGTAGTATATGCAGGATCAAGATAGACAGCCACAACCTCTAATTAGGCACAACAACAACATTTTTGTTTGTTTATTCGGCGACTATAATTTGTCATGGATCATAAATCCCTTTTCAGAGTTCCAAACCGTGGCTATGTGTGATTTGATTAGACACCATTTTGATTGAAAATGTTGAACCCTTGTTATGGTTGGCATACACAGTTGACACCAATTTGGAAGACGTGCAAGCTTAATGGTAGAGTTATGCCTGGCAATTTGATTTATTCTGGAGACATGTATAGCAGATCAAGAAATAACAAATAAAATCAATTACTATTATATATAGGGTTTACTCAATACTCAATTATTTGACCTGTGTGCACCCTATTACCGCTCAAACTCTCTCCTAAGAGGAAAAGTCTTGTTACCTCCTGGGAGGTACCCTACATTTTCTCTGGACAACACCATTGTAAGTCCAAGGCAGATGTAAGTCCTAAGCCTTGTAGGCCATGTGGATGTTGATGTATATGGTATCCTAGGCCTTTGATGGTCGGCCATGCTCGATCCCTCCAGTCCCCACTCTCAATTCTTTTCATCTTGGATAGAATTGGAGGCCTTGGGATGGATCTATTGGGATACATGGTTTACAGGAGTCATTGGTTTTGCAAAGGTGATTGTACTATGTAGGGCCTGTGATGCCCGTGGTTTTGCGTGCACCTATGTCTTTCCCACATGGTTATGTTTTATTGAGTCCATGGTGTAGTACATTCATTTACAGTTCTCAACATGGCAATCTTGTAATTTTTCTTAAAAACTCAACAAACTTAAATTTTTGTTCTCAATAGATTTTATACCCAGATCTGAGGAACAACAACAAATTCCAATTTTTTTTATCTATAAACTGAAATATAACTAAGTTAAATAACTTGCAATGCACAGCGGAATAAATCAAAAACCAATCACACAAATTTACAACACTAGAGATACCCTGGAAACCCCAACTCTAGGGAAAACCAGCAAATGAGGGTTTATTAATTTGCTTCAGCAGATCCAGAAAATTAATGCAATGATGCCAATCCTGGCAATCTCAACCACACAGAAATATGACTTCAATCTAAGTAGATATGAGCCTATGGCTCTGAGTTTCTGCATCCCTGACTGAGTTAAAGCCTTCCTGCTTGACGGCTTGGCTACTCTGCAAGTGTAATGGTTGAAGATGTGGTTGTAGGGTGTCACAATCCCCACGAACAGACTCAGTTTAGGCTGAAGAGGATACGATTATGCCTCCTCTTCCTCACGGCTGCCACACGTCTCCAAACTCGACCCTCCACACCTGTACTCACCCTCTAAACCAGACTCACGGCCACTTGCAGCAGATCCAGTCCTCACAGCTTCAGATCTAAGGGACTCGGTCCCTCTTTCTCCTGCCCAGCCTCATGGATCTATCGGATATGAAGGCTAGCCGCCTTCCAATATCAAACTCGGCCCTCCTAAACCCTGCAAGAAACCCTCCTCAAATTCGATCTGCACTGAAACCCTCTTGGTGTCACTTACCAACTCAATGATCTCCTCAAGCCACCCCCTCTACTTATAAACCTCTAGTTGAGTGATTGTACGGTGGAGATTAAATCCCCATCTTGAAAAATCAATGGCTACGATTTGATCTGAAACTCACTTTGACTTTCTATATAAGATCAAAGAAGCTTCTAACAGAGAGTTAACTAATAATAATTAATAGTAGACATTTCTTAAGTTAGACTTAGGAAATATTTAAATGATCATTAATTAAATTAATTAAACCCATTTCCCTAAGTTAGACTTAGGAAAAATTTAAATGACTCAGAGATACATCAGTCCATGTGTCTTTGGCTTACATGACACCTTGCCTAAGCCAAGACACCTGTCCTCGTTACAATATTTCAACACTCCCTCTTAACGAGGAAGGTGTTCTCCACAATTCCCATCTTATCCCTGAAGAAGACGACCTTGCCTTTCATCGAGGCTTTGGTGAGAATATTTTCCACCTGCTCATCTGTAGGCACATACTGTAACTGGACTGCACCCCTCTACACACAATCTGTGATGAATTGATATATGAAGTCGATGTGCTTCGACCTATCATGAAACACTGGATTCTCAGAGAGTTTGATGCCACTTTGATTATCACAATGTATGATGGTCCGCTCTAGCTCATGACCGAACAATGCCACTAGCAACTTCCGAACCCATATGGCCTCACATGCTGCCATGCTTGTTGCCATGTATTCTATAGTTATCTCTTCATGGTTGCATGCTCATGTTCAACTACCTCATCATCGCATACCTTCAAAAATTGATCAATATGGTCTTGTGCATTGATGGCATTGTTTCCCTGAAACTTAGGGAACTTTTTGACATAATTAGTGGTAGGTAAAGCATGAGGTTGCCTTGGAATAGCAGTTATGTCTAAGGGACCAAAAGCATTGAATGTAAACCTAGTCACTTGCCCAGCCATGCTACTAGAACTTGAAACAGATGAAGAACTTGAAATAACTAAAGGACCGAAACTTGGAACAATAACCAAAGGAGCTGAGGAGGGAAAAGACGATACCTAAGGTGCCAAAGTACTTACCACAGTGCTAGGAGTTGAAGTAGTGAATGGAAGAGATACCTAGACCGATTGTAGAACAATTGTACCAATTGTGAGAGCCAGACTAGCGGTAGGAGTAATCAAAGGACTGTTTCGAAACAAGTGTTTCAGCTCACTAAGGGATGGATCCCTTGTGTGGGGTCGAATCTGGATGATCTGCATACGATCCCCCGTGAAGTCACCCCTGTATCCTGTGGAGTCGCCAGGTGAGCAAAATAAAATTAAACAATTGAAAAACTCACCAAATGTCGTTTACCAAGGCTTGTGTTCCCTGGCAACGGCGTCAATTTGTTGGCACAAATTTCCTCCCTCCAATTTAGCTGATATAACCTGTTATTACAGCGATGAAAACTTGGCTAATTCAAGGAGAAAAGCCCCAAATTGTCACAGGCTAGACCGATGAAAACTTGGCTAATTCAAGGAGAAAAGCCCCAAATTGTCACAGGCTAGACCCCTCTCCATTTGGACCGGTGCCTGCCAGCCTCAGGGGGGAGTCCCTAGGGTGATTTTGCCACTGTCCTGAGTCTGATTTTCTGCGTTTAATGACAAAAAACAGTCGCTGTTATGTTTTGGACAGCATGTTAAAACTGTCCAAAACAAAGGGAAAATATAGTTTGTTTGCTTGGAGGGATCCTACAGGGTTAGCACAAAAATATAGAAGAGAAAAAGAGAAAGAAACTGCTCAAAAGATAGATATAAATCACAATGAACAGCAAGGAAAGTGACTAATCTAATTGCAAAAATCCACAAAGTACCATCAAGAAATAAGGTTAGAACAAAAACACAAAATTTCTTTATTGATAGACTTGCAAGAGGGTTGGTTACGCCACAATCAACAAGTCCACAACCGGTACAATGATCACTTTGCTCAAAGAAGAGTAACTAGACTAAGAATGAGAGAGAAGAATGAGAGAAAAAAAGTATGCTAGCTGCAGCAATAATCCAACCAATAACCAATGGCAACCATCCATTATATAGCTCTAGAGAGCGCATATCCCAAGGGAAAATAAAGAGGCCGCAAGGGAGGTAAGAAGGGAAAGTGTATGCGCATGTAATGTCCCCTTTCTTTTGATCAAAGCGGAAGATGACTTAGTAGCCTATACGACTCCCGTAGGCTATAGTCAGTGGGAAAAAAGGGAGTCATGGGAATTTGTTTAGTATCACTTGGGTGGAAGATAATATATTAAAGTGACATTAAATAAATTAGTAATCACTTAAGCATTAAAAAATTATTTTTACTATTTAAGTAATAATTAAAGGAGAAATAAGGTGAGGATTTGATTTGGTCAAAAAAAAGGGAAAGATCTAGAAGGCTCTGAGGAAGAATAAAATGAGGGGTAGCCTCTCACTTTAGCATTATGATTTGTTCTCTTATTGATGTGCTCTTTGAGTGAAGGTTTTCGTTAGAGTTTTGGCAAAACCCTTCCACCATTTGGGGTTTGATTTCGGTGGTGAGATATCCACCCTAGCTTGACAAACAGGAGGATCCAACCAGGGTCTTCATTGGAGCCTTTTCTTGAGATTTATCGGCAGATTGTTGGACAGCGATTGGTTTGGAGGAATTTGTGGTCTATCTAGAGGTCGATCTATTTTTCTTATGCAAGGACATGGCATTGGAGGATTCACCGACGTTATTTGGAGGGTCGTCCCACCTATTGTTGAGCCGTGGAGTGATATTGAGGGTCGATCTGCCCATTTGATTGTAGGTCGTGGGTTTAGGAAGCCGCTAGGGTCCCTGTAAAGGGGTCGAAACCCTTTCTTTTCTATAGACAGTGAGTCCAGGAGGGCATTGGCAGTCCCCAAGTGCCATTTCGCTGACAGAGGGTTCCATTTGCTGGCTATTGGGAGTTTTGCTCAGACCAATCCGGAGACATTACAACGCATGGGAGTAGACTAGGAGTGAAAAATACATGCTCCAATGTGAGGAAAAACATAAGAGATGTGGAAGCATGCATGCGCAAGGGAGAAGGAAGGTGAGTTATGTGTCAAGTGATGAGAGGCACACAAGAGAAGGAGATGTGCATGAGCCAAAGAAATAATAGAATAGGAGTGTGAAGGATTAAGGATATGAGAGGAAGGGAAAGCTAAGTGTGTGCCAAGTGGAGGTAAAACGAGTGGATGTGAGGATAATAAAAGGTTTGATGTGCAATAAATGAGGAAATACGCCAAACATGCAAGAGAGGGCGCACTTGGAATTGAGTGATAGAAAAATAGAAAGCCACGCATGAGAGGGAGAGGATAATAAAGGCATAGATGTGGAATAGAATGGATAGGAATAGGTATAGGCAAAAGATAGATGCTACATGCAAGCGAGGAGAGGAGAGTTAACTCCTTTCATGCGCCACACATGTGAGGAAGAGTAAAGAGGAGTGTGCAATTGAGGAAAGAGAGGGAGTGAATGAGGGTTTAGATCATGTGCCTAGGCTTTATGGAGTGAAGGGAATGCATGGAGGATATTTTTAGTTTTCCAATGCATGTCAAAAAGCTAAATTTGGTCAAGGGACGAGTGAGATATTGGCAAAAAAGAAATTCGCCATATCTTTTAGGGAATTTCCTAAAATTTAGGAAATTTGTGTTTAAAAGCGTTATTTAAGATGCATGGAAAGTGAGAATATGGAAAGTGAGAACAAGTTAGTGAGAAAAGTTGGCCTTGACTGGCTAAACTTTCTCCCGAGAAATGCCACCTCACCATTGCACCACCTCTTTAGCTTAATTAATTCTCATTTAATGCATAATCCTCGGAAAATGCACCCTTGGTCCAATGATGCCATGTAGATGCCACATCATACTGATACTCTACCACATGTCAGACTTTGAGCTTGCCACTTGTCACTGTTGGAGATGACGATGACTGCTAAAAATAGAAATTTCCGAAAATAGCCATCTAGTCCCGAAAATTTAAAACTTGCCAAAACTGACCCAAACTCTCCAAAAATGCTCGGGATGACTAGGAGACCATCACCATGTGTCCAATGTCTAAAAATAGACACTGCTAAAAATAGTCCAATGTCTAAAAATAGACACTAGTAAAAATAGAAAGTTGTTTGCACGTCCCTGATATTATACTCATTGGATTCGATTTCTCGCAAGGATTCTGAATCTGCAATCAGAATCAACATGCAAGCCCTAGTGCTCAACGTACTAAAAATAGAAATCTATGACAAGTCATCCCGAAAAAGGTCCAAAAGACTCAGAATGTTTCAAGGATCCATAATATGTGCTCAGAATCTATATTTAGAGCCTGGAGCTCAAACTGTTAAAAATAGAAAGTTCTTGCATGTCACTCCAAAAAATGCTATCGGGCCTAGAATCATGCAAGGACCATCCATGTATGCGCAGAACTACTCCAAATTGTCAAGCGACCCACTCAAACCATGTCTCCTAAAAAGTAGCAACACTTGTTGTATGTAGACAACTCTCTCAAATGCATGGGAAACCAAACTAGCTCTAACTCTGAACCAAACAACCATGTATCGATCATATACCTATCTCTGGTGGGAACCAACCTCTTGCTCAACACAAGTGCTAAACTCTGGGAGAATCTCACAATGCCAACCAAAATAGTGCATGTTGGCTCTTAACCCTCAAGATTTTCAAGGGTGAAAATCTAGGGGTTAACAGGCCCTCAAGTGCCTAGGGCATTGAGACCAATGCCTCAAGAGTTGTGAAGCTACCTTGGAGTTGTAAAGATACCTCGTGAGTTGTGTCTCTGCATGAAAATATGTAGAGCGACCTCAAGTGATGGATACATGTCACGAGTCCCCAAGTGCTAGGGAGAGGATCATCTAGGCCAAAGTGTGACATATACATAAGAAGATCCAATCTTAGTCATAAAATAAGTGTGCTCTATAGGTATAACAACCTTTACAATATATGAGCAACACTTTTACATAAGAGTAAAGTGAAAAAACCTAGGGGTTCCCTAAGTCATGTGTCCAAATAGATCCACTCCAAAACCCCCGCACACCCACCTCAACCATAAATGACCTCCATGACATGGTTAGTACAATCCATAAGGGCAAGGACTATCTTGAAATGGGGACTAAGAAGACGGGGCATGACAAACCAGAAAGGGTCTAGAGCAACCACCTAGATAAAAAGAACACTTTACATAGATCACCAAGCATGGTCTAGTACAATACATAAGATACAATGGTCACACTTGTGGTTGATAATGATACATAATACAAGTCATCGYGATAGCACATTTGATCACGGAACTATGGGCTCTCRCATCATCTCAAAATAGGCAMAATATCTGCTCATCTGCTAGAACATATCTAGCAAAGAAAATGAGGTACTCTGAAGTGAAACTGAGTGGTAACAAGATCTTCCCCTTGAGCAATAATATGAGGATCTCACCAAGAAGCAAAAGCACAAATATACCTCGCCTTTCATTCCTCATAAGAAGTAGCCAATACTCCCCATTCTAGTTATGCATGAGCAAGTGGATCCTAAAGCCAAGCACCTTGACTTCTCAAAGGAAGAGCATATCAAAATGCAAACTAGCCATTGCACCTCGGACATTGTCCATTGATCAATCCTAGAGTTTCAGCTTCATGGGAAACCCAAATTAAGTACTTGTTCAAGTGATTGCAAAAGAGATTTGTACAAGAACAATTGTAGAAGGCGCACTAACGGAGGAGACAAGATTGGTCGAGTCAATAGGAGGAGGGCACGTGCAGAAAGGTTGGTAGCATCTATGATAGACACCCTCACCTATAAAAGACCATTCGGTTTATTCCCCATACTGCAATTAACACGTGTGGAAACCTACTAAGGCCACTGCTCTAATTCTCCTTGCTTGGCACCCATCCTTTCCACCATGTGCACACCGAAGTAGTATTCTTATTTGACACCTACTTGCCCTGTTTTTTTTGTTTTGCACCTGTCAGCCCAAGAGTCTTGGGAATGCTTAAGAGGAATTTTCAGAAGGCTTTTGTGTTTCAACAAAGGGGTTTCAAGTAGCGGAAGATTGATCTTGTTTATGTAATTGACAATCTTTAATAAAATGAACAGGAAATAAACAAGCAAAGATACAATTAAGGAGATTAAGATACAAAACCTTTTGAATCTGCACAAAATAATTGAAAAGCAATTGAATCTCAGACGAAAGCTATCTCAAGAGTCGAGATGTCCACCTCCATGCAAACTTGAGAGATAGGATGTAATATGTATGTATAACACTTATCACCCACTAGCAGTTGACCAAAAACAGATTCACAATATTTTCAATACAAGACCTGATGTGCTCAACAGATATACAGAGAAACTCCATCCAAAGAGGGTGTTTGTGTTGGGAGGCATAGTCAAGGTTAAAAGTCCCATACCATGGCTACACATATGCTAATGCATCAACAATCATCCACACATCGTACAAGAAAACTATTTGAGTTGCCTCCTCCATGTCTAGCACTACACAAACATAACACTTGCCCAAACCCCAAGACGACTCCACCTTCCAACCTCGAAGTCCCGACTATCAACATACCACTTGTAAAGAGTTAGTTTTAGGGTAAAAATGCAAAACAGTAAACTCTTTTAATTTCAATGACTAAAACAATAGATCTGTAGCTTAATCAGAGATAGAAAGCATATAGAAGATAGATCTATAACAGACAGTAGCAGCATAAGAGAAAAACTCAGATCACATATAAATAAATCTCAGATCTAACGATAGTACTTTTAAGCATGTAACAACAGATTTTAGATCTAATTATTCTGCCTAAACATTTCACAGTATAAATATCTTTAGATCTAAACAATGCAAACTAGTTTAGAACAGTCCTGAAGCAGAATCAAATCTAGATGAGTAAGGCAAATACCTGGTACAGCAGCCTTACCTCTGAAGATAGCACAATAACCACAATAGGTATAGGTCCTGTTGTTATGCTCAGACAAAGGTTCAGTTCATGGATCAAGTGGATCTCTTATGCCAAAGATTGAAAGAACTTTCTTGCCACTAAGCCCAAAGGCCACAGGGATAAAACACAAAACAAAGGAGGCCCAAACCCTCACAGCAAAACCCTTACCCAAGAAACCCTCAGATCTGAATACACAGGACTGTGTGTGTAAACCCTTGATTTAACAGTGATATAGTAGAGCTGTTAGCAAGCTGTACCCCACGAAAATTACCCTA
>JASDQU010324422.1:4621-18262 GCA_032191745.1 Picea mariana
GATTAAGCATCAATCAAATAAAACATATAAGACTTTTGCATTTGGGACGGGAAAAGTATCTTTTTATTAATCTCAAGATGAATCAACTTACAATGATTATAGAGACCGACCACCATTCCTCGATCCTGATCCTGGGCTCCTCCTCTTCTTTGTCCTTCAATTGCTTTGCTTGAATTCTCCTAAAGCTTGAGGAAAGGCTAAAGGGTTGGGACAAAACAGATTCGGCAATTGGGCAGAGTTTCTTTGCTATGATTTTCCTCCTTTGAATAGTACCCCTACACCTTCTTTTATAGGCTAGAAGGAGCTAGGGTTTTAGTCAAACTCTCATCCATGCATGGCGGGGAGTTCCAGTTAACTGACCCAAAGCTTTTCGTTCCGTCGGCAACTTTCCTGATTTTTTGCTTTGTTAGGTAAACGCAGGCTGTAGTGGGCCAGCCAGCGTTCCAACGCATGCAGTCTAAGGCCTGCCGGTGTTCCAACATGCCTAGCAGTGGGTTAGGGCGCGGGTTGCTTGATTTAAGAGGTTTTTCAAGAGTTTGTTCAGCATGGCTTTGGCAATGAAGGGCAATGTGTTGGCTTGATGCCAGGTAAGCATGGATAGTGCAATTTAGGGTTATAACACATAGGCACTCCATATGACCAAGGGCCCAAGGAAAAGGGGCGCAGCCCAGAATTTTTCCAATTGTGGGTTTTGAACTTTATAATATGGATTGTTATGGTTTATTAACATGATTTTAATGGATTTGGGCCCTTATTGGAGGATCTGGAGCCCGATTTGAGGCCATATTTTGGGAGGAAGTTGGGATGTGACCCCCAACCAAAATTATATATAAACTAGGTCTTTTTATAGTTGTTATCACTGAAATTTCATCTGCAAATGGTCACAGGAATCTATCATCTTCAAACAACTATTAGTTCACCCATGGACCAAAAATGACCAAAAATGCATTTCCAAAAGTCCCAAAACTATACAATCAACAATAAAATCAGCATGCGCTAAGACTACACAAGGAGCACATGCACATGCGCCATTCAGAAATGCAGGAAAAAGCACATGATGCACGACTATGGACGCAAAAAACCACACATCCCTCAAAATGATGCATTTATGATATTGGACAACCTCCCACCCACTTATGGTTCAGCTTTCAAGTTGGTTTGACATCCAAATCTCAGCTGAATCTGACTAGGTGGCTGGTCAAAGACCTAAGGGTGCCCTAAATGGCCCCTTGTTCACACTAAAAGATGGTTAAGTAATGCCTCAAAGTTATGCTATAAAAAGAGGCCATGGGTACACTACATTTTCAAGGAATTCATTTGTATTGTTATGTTGCTGATATTCTCTTGGAGTATCCTCTTTCCTCATCAAGAGTGTGCTAACACCATTTCATTTAGCCATTCATATCACCTCTAGATTGAATGTGCTTTGGATTCTCTTCACCATTTCATTATAGTTCCTCGTTTGTAAGAAGAGCTCAATATTTGGGGGTCCAAGAGCCCTCCCTTGGAGGAAGAGGGGACCCAAGTCTCCCTTTCTCTTTGGTGTTTTCTTTCCACTAATACAATCCTTTCCATTGGTGACATGGGTCTTGTTTGTTTCTTGTTCTAATGTACTTATGCACTATAGTTTAAATGTTGTTATCCTTATTAGTTTAATTATTTACATATCTTTTATGCTTTACACTTCTAACTCTTTCCTTTACTATTGTCTTACCCAGTTAACCCAACTAGGCTTGTAAGCACCCTTATTTTTCTCATTCAGGTGACAAAAGAGGTGCAATAGATTGGCGACTCCACTAGGGAAAGGTATAAATTGCGTACCCCATTTGGGTTATTTTATCTCTTCTTTCTATTTATTTAGCCTACAGGTACCATAACTGACCCAAGCCGACCTACAAAAAGTTAGATTCAAAGCGGAGTTGAGAGGATTTCGTTTGGAATTTTCTTCACAGTTGTGTGTCAGACATGCGTGGGTTTTTTAACCCACGGGTGTGTCTTAAGACCATGTGTGCCAAAACCATTGTCTTTCTCAGCACCTTCTGTGCACCTGTGCCCATAAGTCTCTTTCAGTTCATGCATTAGCGCTCACAACACCTCTGTCTATTCTGAGACCCACACACCTGTGCAAAAAAACACACATTGTAAGCTTCTTGTGATCTGTGGAGGGCCCATAGCCTTCTTAAAATTGATTCCATGCACATTGTAATTTGCACCACACTTACATTCCCTCTCCATATAAAGGGATTAGTCAAAACATAGGCACTTAGGGGGTTAAAAATCATTATTTCCTCTTTTTCTTTCATTTTTCCCACATGGATGGCTTGCTTTGACTAAGAGTATAAGTTGGAATCATTTTCAAATCACATAAAAAAATTGCATTGGGATCAGAAATTGGATATCAATCATTGAGTATTCTCTTCCCCCACACCCCAAAGCGATCTTAAGAATCATCAAGAGATTGAGAGAAAATTTCATCTCCCTTAAAAAGACAAAATCTTTAGGGGAGTACAACAGCCCCCTCAGGACTCCTCTTAGTTTATTTTTCAAACACATCTTAAGATTTTAATAGGCCCATACATGCCCACATGCTACAAAGATAGGATAGTGATTGAATTTCACATTCTTAGATTAAATCACTAGGGAATTTTAAAGGTTTTGTAATGGGCCCATACATTCCCAGAAATGCACAATCTAGGATAGTTTCAAAGCTTTCTTAGACTAAATCACAATAGGGAGTTAAAGGAATAGTAAGGACCCACATGTCCACATGCTATTTTCCTAGGGACTTTAAAATTCTACAAGGTTGTACCAACGACACTTAGTTAATTAGGTAATCAAGACTTGTAAGGACCAAGTGAAGTCTACATGAAACAGGGTGACACCTAAATTATTAAAAATTGGCACACTTTCACTTGTTCACACTCAAAGTCACTACTCACACACATAGTTTTCATCTTGAAACGTAGAGGTTGAAGTAAGTTTCCTCCAAAGGGATTCTGAAACACCCCACCCTTTTCTTGATGAAACTATCCACTCCCACATAATTTCAACGAGATTGGCTCACACCCCCAATCTCTCAAACAACCACATCTAAAATTTTTCTAAAAAACTCATTAAGTTTTCCTCCACAGGAGGTGCCAAAAGAATTTTTTCTTAGTCTAGGTAGGATTTTGATGATAGGCATCCAAATAACTCCCCATTATCTGGTTCTCACATCTTCAAACAATAGATATTGTCAAATAGGGAACTTTAAAATCCTCCAAGTCAAGTGTTCCTAACACCATAAGGTAGGGAGATACTCGTGAAGGGTTGAAGGCTGAGTTCTGGTTGTTCTATGCGTCCCCTCTTCAGGCATCCACCTCTTGGTCGGGATCCATCTTGTGACCCATTTATTAGATCAAAAATCTAAACGTTGTACTTTGACTAAGGTACCTAGTGAACAAATTTTAGGACATCTACCCAGGTGGCAATTGTGGGCTGCAATTGCACCTTGATCAGATTTTGTGTGGCTATTGGGAAATATCACCAACTCTTTCAGGATATGCACCCTCTACCCCGCATTATAACTAATTAATTCATCCTTCATTAGTTCCTCTTTCGATGGCTTCAGACCCCACTGTTGAGTGCTTTTGGAAGGTCTAGTGCTATTTGAGAGGAAGGATGTTACATATTTTAGGACACGAACATTTGTTTCTTTACTCTCCCATGCTGACAAGAACCACCTACCCACATGTATGCTTCTTAATTTATTTATGTATGATGTTGTTGTGATTACATAGGATTGTGAGATATATTGTGAAGGTCCAAGTTATACAAATTCTCATGTTCACTAATTTCTCTCATCACCATTTTCACACATCCACTTTACTAGTCGAACATCACAGGGGACCCACAAAATCCCTTCCCTTCCAGATGCTTGCTAAATCTCCCTCCCATTCTAGGGGAAGTTCCTAGTCTTGCCAACTCACCAACCATACCTTCTCAAGCCCCTACAAGTGCTACTGTCTTGGGATTATCTTTTCTTGGTTCCACTTTTCTTGGGTCCACTTCCAAAGTTCAACCATCCCCACACTCTCATTTACATGGAAGTAGGGGGCACACTTCTTCTCAAGGAGTAAGTACAACTTCATCTAGACCCCTTCACGGATCAGTCACACCCCACATTCACACTATGGCTGGAACAAACCGTCTTTTAGGGTGAGGCACACAAAACATTCCTACCATGGCTGGCACTAATCTTCCACCACAACCCCAGATGCCATACTTGGCTTCCCTCAACATACCAGATCTGACTAAACTCACTAATGATCCTATATTTCACAACCCTACATGGCCTGCAATGCCTACCAAACTACCTTCAGACATCCTCAAGTTTTAAGGAAAAGAAGGAGATGACCCAACCAACCATATCATGACCTTCCATTTGTGGTGCTTCTCCAATAGCATTATGGACGACTCTGTCTGATTGAGACTATTTCAACGTACACTCACTGGCCCATTGGATAAGTGGTACGTAGAAGAAAAATTTGGGTCCCATATGACCTTTGAATCTTTGGACAAATCATTTTTTACCTTCTTTCAACTCCCAATTCGTCATGAAAATGGTCTCAAACTCCTCTCAAAGTTTAAACAAACCTCCGCCACACACATTGCCGACCACATTCATGAATTGCATTGGTGACGTAGTCTATGTAAAGAAGAAGCCACCAAGCAACAATGCCTTAATTGGTTTCTCCAATCACTCATTTCCCTCCTTGCCAAATATGTAGCCTCCACCTTCCCCCAATCGGAAGAAGAAGCCATCAGCAAAGCCCAATAGTTCAAACTCATTTATTCACAGTTAGGATATTTGTATACAGTACTACCTGACGCCCCGAGACCCATACCATTTGGCTAAGACAAACTTGGGATGTCTCACTCAGCAGATGGATTGATTGGTAGCACTACCCACCATAATTCACACCCCCAACAATCACCTATGTATGGCACACCTCAATATCCACCAGCATATGGTGCACCCCCTTATTATCCTCCGCCCCCTTATCAACCACCATACCCCTTGAACTTTCCTCCACCCATCAGCAGACCACCACCAGTACCCGCAATACGCCTCATGGTTCGACCAAGTTCTGGTACCCTATCTACTTTCACTTACACCTTAAGCACTATTGAAAACACCACACCTTCCTATGCATCCTACAAATCATTACCATAGAATATTCCATATTCAGTTGTTTGAAATGATGGACTTGTTGAACGGGGGAGGGTTGAACAAAGTTTACCCCAGCCTGTGGTTGACATTGTGGAGGAGCAATAGGCTGGGGAGGAATAATAAATGGAAAGTATGGATTATTCTATGGTAATGATTTGTAGGATGCATAGGAAGGTGTGGTGTTTTCAATAGTGCTTAAGGTGTAAGTGAAAGTAGATAGGGTACCAGAACTTGGTCGAACCATGAGGCGTATTGCGGGTACTGGTGGTGGTCTGCTGATGGGTGGAGGAAAGTTCAAGGGGTATGGTGGTCTGCTGATGGGTGGAGGAAAGTTCAAGGGGTATGGTAGCACTACCCACCATAATTCACACCCCCAACAATCACCTATGTATGGCACACCTCAATATCCACCAGCATATGGTGCACCCCCTTATTATCCTCCGCCCCCTTATCAACCACCATACCCCTTGAACTTTCCTCCACCCATCAGCAGACCACCACCAGTACCCACAATACGCCTCGTGGTTTGACCAAGTTCTGGTACCCCATCTACTTTCACTTACACCTTAAGCACTATTGAAAACACCACGCCTTCCTATGCATCCTACAAATCATTACCATAGAATAATCCATACTTTCCATTTATTATTCCTCCCCAGCCTATTGCTCCTCCACAATGTCAACCACAGGCTGGGGTAAACTTTGTTCAACCCTCCCCCGTTCAACAAGTCCATCATTTCAAACAACTGAATATGGAAAATCCATCCCAACAATCAAACAATGCCAAAAAGAAAGGGAAAACCCAAAAAAATAATAATCCTGGACCAGGAGGAAGCCAGAACCAACCCTAGTAGAACCAACCTATCGGGGGCAACTAGAACTAGGGGAATCAGAACCCTCAAGGGGGTAATCACAACAAACACCAGGGGAAGAACAACAAAAATATTCGAACAAACTTCCCTTTTGATCTTTGCGGTGAGTATGGTCATTATACTGACCATTGCCCCCAAATCCCTGACTTTAAATGGATGAAAGAATCCAAAAATGGACCACATCCCCCAGTACTGCTTGCTCCCTAATAGGCCCCACAACAATATGTGCAACAAACCCCCCCAACTCTATTACAAAACCCCATACCACATCAAGGGGTAATGAACACCCAATAGGATATGCATCCAACCCCACCACAAATGGGACTGTATGCCAACCCAGGACCTCCAATAGATCGCACTATCCTTCTCACTAGTGAGGAAGAAGTCCTTCTACAAACGCGCAGTTGTCAATACAACACACCCTTTGACCCTACTCCCACTACCTTAGAGGCCATCCCAGTCACAACGGTCCCTCCTTTGATGATTTTGTGCCCTAATACCGAAACACCTCTTTGCATCCCTTGCATCCCATTACAAAGGAATGTCAACAACCCTCAGGCTAGGGCAACCCACAATTATAGTTTGGTTGATGACTTGGAATAATCCCCCATTGCCATGTTAGTCTTAGAAGTTCTTCAAACCTATCCTACTCAATGGAATTCATTACTTCCTGCTCTGGGGGTATTCAACCCTACCGATACTCAACTCATCACCTTCAATCTTGATAGTGGGGAACCTCGTCTCCCCACTCTTGTTGCTTTTCAAATATCTGTTAAAATATGGAATATCACAGTTCATTGATGCAACATTGACGAAGGCACATCCACCTACATCATGTCCAAAACCGTCTGGCAGAAACTTGTCTCTCCATAGATAATATCATCCACCATTACTTTGAGGGCTTACGACAGAACACCCTCATCTCCCAAGGGGCTCTTCCAAAATGTCCCCATCGAACTAGGGGGAAAAACCATTCTTATTGACATCGAGGTTATCGATTCCCCATTCGACTACAATATCTTGTTTGTTCATAGCTACATGTATGCTATGAAGGTCATCGCCTCTTTTGTGTTCCAAACCATGATGTTTCCCCATAACAGAAAGATCATTACCATAGATCAAGTATCACATTATGAGCCTAACTCTTCATCCAACATTGAAAACATTCTCCCTTTTGTCCACACTAATCCAGATTCCTATCCACTCATCGAGATGGGCCCCATAATTTTTAAAGACCCATCCTTGTTAGGGACATACCATGGAGCACCACTGCTCATCCATCCCTCAGCACAAATATCTGTTGTCTCCACCAACATAACGATAACTGAAGATAATCTCCCTCCCATCGAGGCCTATTTTATCCCTGACGTCCCACTAGTCATAGAACTTATCCCTCAGGAATCCCCTAGAACTTGTCCATCTCTACCCATTCCTGATCTTCCCCTCCCCTAAGGCCATATCCCAGTTTTGGAAATAGTCCCCCAAGCCATTACCCAAATCCATTTCTTTTACCTCCCACTAGGTGTACAGGATTTCTAGGTAGTTTCAATGCTTACCCTTCCTAATATGGTGCTCGCAATTTCAGTCTGGTATCTACATCTTCCTGAGATGGTTCCTCAACCATGCCTCCATCCCCAAACAGAAGGAATCCTGATGCAAATTCCCATACTTACCCCCACCATCCCACCCACACTCCCACTCACTAGCACCCCTGCTACAACTGGAGAAGATGGAAAAATAAAGAGCCCACCACTCCACTTCCCCCATGTATCCAACCTCCTTGCGCGCTATGCGAGAAATATAGACACCCCACCAACAAATTCCCATCTCTACCTGAGCTATGGAATCTAATTCAACTCCCTCGAGCACCACCACCGCTCGTCGCTTCATCCAGTACTTCCACTATCTCCCCTAACATAAATAGAAAATGATTGTGAACCAAATTTTCATGTGCCGTCTATTCAGAATATGGCCATTACACACACCATTGTCCAGTGTTAATTCAATTCTGGTAGACAATAAAAACTGTACGCCAGAGCTTTCAGCAAGAACCCAATGCAACACATGCCACTGACATCCATTATGTCAAGACCTCGGTCAATGAATGTATGAGATTCCCTTTCTCTCTATGAAAATCACTTGATCATTTCACATATCAATTTCCTATGATCATTGAATACAGGTGTCACCAACTGGCCCTTATTCAAAACCCTACACCCCCTCCTCCAACAGAACCAGTGAGTACCCCTACCCGATCACTTGATGTGGTTCATATATTCTTGTTGGAACCTGAGGCAATCCCTACTCTCCCATGGTTCCTGGATGTTTTATATGAGGATTTACCTCCAAATCCCCCCAATTCTCCAATTCATTTCTCCACAAAAATTCTATGCCTGACTACCATTTTCAACCCACAATATCTCAATATTTGGTTTACGTCGAGTGAACCATCACAAACTCCTTACAATATCCCCTCTACATCATTACCACCATAAAACAACCCCATGGTGACAGTCACCAAAATTACTCCTCTCGATCCCCTATATTCTCGACAATTTCACTATGACAAAGACATCCTTGAAGAGTTAACTAAACCCGATTGCCCATGGGATGCACTCCACCATAGAGCGTTATTTCCTTCACAGGAAGCCTTCATGCCTCTTAACCAAAACCACATATACGCAGTTGAAACCAAATATTTTCTCCCATCGGAACATATAGATTGGTTCAATAACCCTATCCCTGCCCCCGATGCTTTTGAAGAAGGAAATATGGCCAATATTTCCCCCACCATCAAAATCGATATTTCCATCAAATCTGGAGTCATAGAAGAAATCACCATTGGCGCCGCATGCTCTCTTGAAGAAATCACCTCCTACAAAGCTCTCTTCCAGGAATATTGGGACATCTTTGCCTGGTCATACACAGAGATGCCTAGCCTTGATCCCTCTATTGACGAACATTGTATCGACACCTGGCTTGATATCACACATGTTCGCCAAAAAAAGCACCCGCTACACCCATCCAAAGTGGTGAACATCAAAGCCGAGATTGACAAATTACGCATTGTTGGGTTCATCTACCCCATCGCCTATACATCACGGGTCTCCAACCCTATACCTGTTTACAAAAAATAGGGCACCATCCATGTTTGTACGGACTTTCATGATCTCAATCATTCCTGTCTCAAAGACAACTTCCCAACAGCCTTCATCGACCAAATTATTGATGATTGTGTGGGTCATGAGGCTTTGTCCTTCATGGACGGTTTATCTGGCTACAACCAAATCCAAATTCACCCATCCGATCAGTACAAAACCACATTCACTACCCCTTGGGGCACTTTTTCATATCATCTCATGCCTTTCCGCCTCAAGAACGCAGGAGCCACTTTCCAACGCACCATGACATATATTTTTCATGATCTGGCTCAAATCATTCTCACCTACTTGGATGAACTCATAGCTCGATCCAAGAAACACACTCAACATCTCAATGATTTACGAATCATCTTCCAAAGGTGTTTTCAGTACAACATCCGCTTGAACCCCCTCAAGTGCATGCTCTATGTCACTATTGGGCACCTCCTTGGTTTCATCATTTTCCATTGTGTCATTACCGTGGACCCCCTCAAAGTCCAATACATTACAGAAATTCCACCCCCTCGATTTTATGCCAACTAAAAATATTACAAGGCAAAGCTAACTTTTATGGTGCTTTATCCCAGATTATGCTACTCGTGCACATGGCTTCCTTCTCTTACTTCGCCCCAACATCCCATTCCACTGGGATGACCATGTGCAAACCTATTTTGATGATCTTAAAATGGCCCTCTCCAATGCCCCGTTGATTAGTCTACCTGACTATAATCGTGACTATATCCTCTACATATTGGCCTCAGCCATCTTAGTAGTAGGATTTCTTGTCCAAATAGGGTATGATGATCATGAGCATGTAATTTACTACATTTGTAAAAACCTTTCAGGGACACCCTTGAAATACAATCACGAAAAGAAACTAGCCCTTGCAGTTTTCCTCACAGTTTAGAAGCTGCGCCATTATATTCTAATTCACACTACCAAAGTCATAGAAGATTCCAACCCCATGCAAAACTTGCTCAGTCGTTGGAAAATTAACGGTAAATTTTCCCGATGGATCATCTTCCTTCAGGAGTACGACCTTGAATTTTCAACACCCAAGAGAACGAAATCCCTCATCCTCACCGAACTCATCACAACATTTCCCTCTGATACTACCAATACCCCCATCAATACCAATTTCCCCAATGAACATCTCTTTTACATCCCCTCAGATGATCCTTGGTACGACGATCTTCTTGTCTACCTCCGAACACAAAAATTTGGAAACCACCTCTCCAGAGATGATTGTCAACATATTCGTCATCAGTCTCCCTGCTACCTCCTTATCAGTGATATATTATATCGGCAAGGAGTCGACACTGTACTCTGATGATGTTTGACTATCGATGAGGCCGATCGAGTCTTGAACGACTTCCACAATGATGCTTGTGGGGGCCACCTCTCAGGGATGTCCACCACTCATAAAATCATTTGCGCCGATTACTTTTGGCCTACATTGTTTCATGATTGCATCCACACTGTGAAGTGATGTGAAAAATATCAAATTTATGCCAACAAAGAATGAGCAACACCTACTCTACTACACCCAGTCATTACTGCTGGCCCTTTTTTCAAATATGGCATAGACTTCATGACTTGCAACCCTCCATCCAGCAATGGACATAAGTACATCATCATTGTAGTTGATTACTTCACCAAGTGGGCTGAAGCCATGCCTACCTTCAACAACACCATTGACACTATATCACATTTTTTCTTTAACCACGTCATTTCCTGCTTTGGAGTACCACTAAAACTGGTCTCTAATAATAGGAAACATTTCGAGAATGAAATTTTTGTCGAACTCTCATCTAGATTAGGCTTCTCCCACGATTTTGTCTCCCCATATTACCCTCAGTCAAATGGATAGGTCAAAGTAGTCAACAATGTCCTCAAAACCATGTTGCAGCACACAGTTAACAAACATAAGACCAGTTGGCATCATATGTTATTTTCTACGCTATGGGCTTATCGCACGGTAGTGAAAACTGCCACTAGTTTCACACCATTTCATCTAGTCCAGGGGGTCGAGACCACTCTTCCCATCGAGCTCAAAATTCCCACCTTATGCACCACTATTGAGATATTACCTGACACTGCTCCAATGGAGCAACATTTTTTGAACTTAGAGTTCCTGGATGAAGATCGTCGATCTTTGTTACAGAACAATGAGGTAGATCGTCAACCTTCACTCATTCAACGAAGGCGACCTCGTCCTTGCTTACTATATTTCTCATGATACCCTCGGCCATGGAAAATTCGAGTCACTATGGCATGGACCTTACATCATCCAACATTTCCTCACTAAAGGTGCATACATTCTAGCCTCTCCTGAAGGCCATCCTCTCAAAGAACCCGTCAATGAGTTGTACTTGAAGAAATTTTACGCCTGAGCATAGTCATTCTACACTAGGCTTTTTCTTTTTGTACGTTTTTTGTAGAATTTTTAATCTTCTTTCTTCCATACCTCACATCTAATCTATCATTTTTGTTATTGACAGATGCCTCCTCCATCGGCCTACCACATTGGTTACACCGACGGAGCTAGCCATTGGACACAGAATCTCGCTTCAGCCGCTTGGGCCCTCTATTCACCCTCACATGAGATGCTCCACTCCAGTGGAATATGTTTGGGTTCAATAAATAATAACCAAGTAGAATACACAGTCGTCATTGGCCTCCTCGCTGAGGCCAGCCATCACCATATTCATCACCTTAGCGTTTTTCTAGATTCCCAATTGGTAGTCCTCCATTTCAACAATGTGTACTGTGTCCGCGATCCTTTCCTCTTCCACAAATACCTGCAAGTTAGAATATTATCTCGACATTTTGATTTCATCACATTTACACATATTCCAAGACAATTTAATCAAATATCAGATAATATGGCTAACCTAGTGTTAGAATGGCATTTATCACATCAAGCTACCAGTATGCATACATCAAACATCAATAATCTGTCATAGCATATAAATTAGACATCATCAACAAAAAACATAAAACACATGAGAACATCACAAAGATCCAAAAATGTATATATATATATATATATATATATATATATATATATATCGATCAAATATGCCATCAAAATGTTTACAAATATATATATATAGTATATGTACAACATTCGTAGGCCGGTGAACCACCTCACCCCTATCGATACAAAACTGGTGTCACCACACCAAGTAGGCTCATGGGCCTATATAAATACCCAAAAATATAAAAATACATATAGAGACACTCATGGTGCCTCTAGAGAACCACCATCTAGCCCTCTCTCAGGAGGCAGTGCCCCACCAACTATCGGTCCCTCCGGACCTGCGGGTAGCCACCCCATCATCACAGCACCTGCTATCCGTGCTCTTCAGAGCTCCTGACTCAATTTTGGGAGCTTCGGGCATCCGTTTTTCAATCTTTCTCCAGCCACGGGGTCAGAACCCCATCACCGACACCATTCCATTCCCTAGGCCACTTTCCATCCTCACCCCCTGGGGGGAATTTTTCTCATATTTCACTTAGGTACGCATGCTTACCTTATTAAATAACTGTTGTATGATCTTTCTCTTTAGATATTGTTCACATCAAGTATTTGTTTTTCATGTGTTCAAGTACCTAATCATTGCAACTTAGCAGTATCCTTTCAAGTATACTATTGACACTGGCATGCCATCATTCCCTCTGAATATCAAAATGCATCTCCCAGTCACACCCTTCGATCTTTGCCTCTAGGATCCCTATATCCGGCTCTATAGTACTATCACCTCCACTGCATTTCGGTACTATCACCCGGTAGCACTATCCCCCACATGAGTTGTCCCATTCATAGTTCCCCTGGGCATTTTGACACACATGTTATTTTCACCCTCTAGGGTTGGGAGTCCCATTAGTCTTACATATTTTTGGAAAATCATCTGCATACTCCTTTTGTTCGAAAACACAAGTATTCCAATAGAGGATGAACACCTTCAGTAACCACTCACATAACCAGATCAAAGATCAACACACCGATGTTTTCACGTGGTAAAACCCCTACGGGGAAACATCCACGGCCCCAGCCAACGCGGCCACTTGGAGCAGTTTATTAAGGCAAAGAAAAAGATTACAGAGAGATTTTAGAATAGAGTTTCTCACAATCGATCATCGGCAAATGACCCTCCATGCTCTTTAAATAGAGATCATGGACCAATCGGGTGTTAAGCCACAGATCAATGGCCGTTAAGATCGAGGAGAGTATGAACTGTCGGATCACTCTATGTCGGGAACATATCGTGACCGTCAGATTTCCTAACTACAAATGCATACTAATGCATACTAAAGAAACACACTTTTACCTAACGACATATTAGACCAAGTAGATCTTAACTAACTCCTAAGTGTCTAAATATCCTAACATCCCCCCTTAAGAACAACTTGG
>JASDQU010324428.1:0-12812 GCA_032191745.1 Picea mariana
TCTTCTTTTAATCGGGAGGGGGTCTGGAATGGAGGGCACAAGTTTGAAGGCCTGGGATTTAAGCACCTAGATCTATGGCTGAGGTTCAATTATGGACCTTCTCCACCTTTCTACCTTTAACGAGAGGGGGGGGGGGTTCCGGAATGATGCATTTTTGTATGGGCCCCTCCTAAACCTCTTACCTCTTCCTCCTCCATTTACCGCCTCCGCCTCCTTCTGACATGTGTCTTCCACCAAGCCTCTCTCCTTCCCCTATCACATATTGACTCTCCATGTCACGAACTTTGAAATAGAGCATGGATTCTCTAGCTATGCTCTCCAGCTCTTGACGATGTGACCACGAGATATGACCACTGGCTAGCCATTTGAGCGCTTCGCTCTTCAGATCAATGGTCCACATTTTGTGGTGATCAGACGACTATCCTCCACCCAAGAAATTCGACTTTCAGGATTTTTAGGGAGTTTTTATGCTAAAAATCCTAAAACTAAACTCCAAGAATGATGTCACTCAATGACATGACAAGATCCATGTGGCTGCCATGTGTAACTCAGAATTGTGATTTCCAGGTTCCTGAAATGATGAATCATATTGACACTTGTCATTGTCTGATCATGCCACGTGTCATTTATGATGTAGTCTTCCACCTATCCTTTCTGACGTGGTATGCCACATTCACCTTCTGGATCTAACGACCCAGATTCGTCCTTGATCCAATGACTAGGATTATTTTGCGATTTTTCATATCGCGAGTTCGAGAGGTTAGGGAACCTCGTTCCTTTGAATTTCCAGTCAGTGAAAGGATGATATTTCGCCAAGTATCCTTCTTGGATCGATGGTCCATATTTGTCATTGATCCAATGGCTAAGATTATATCACGATTTCACATATAACGAGTTTGAGAGGTTAGGGCACCTCCTTCCTTTGACCTTTCAATCAGCGAAATGTTGATCTTTAGCCACGTGTCCTTCTTGAAGATGGATAGTCCTCCTTATTTTGGGATTTTGTGAACCCGCTTCACTTTGTACTTTGAAGATCGTGCAGGTTCTCCTGGATCGGATGACGATCAGTCCCTGCGCTCAGATCTAATGCCCGATATCTGTCCTCCATCTGCACACTCCTCCTGTCTTAATTCATATCTGACAGTCATCAGGAATTTTGAATGGGATCCAGCGATCACTGTCGCTTCTCCTCCCGAGCTTCTCCTTCCTTTGTGTTCTTGTCATCATTGACAAGCACATTGTTCCTGTGAACATGCCAACAATGGGATATCTGAGATATCTCTATACATTTCTTTATTTTATCTCTTCTTTCATTTCATGCTGAAAATAATTTGGGTCATTAATTGCAATCATAACATCAGTGGGTGATGGGTAAATTGTCTTGTTATCTATTGTATAGTCTAAAACTTTGTCTCTCAATGTCATGAGAATCACATTTTCCCCATCAAAATTGTAGACTGACCCAATATTTACTACTTTCCTGTCAATGACTAGGGTTCTTTTCTAACAAAACTAGGTCTCCTTATGATGCTATAAGCCTTAATGTGCGGGGTTCTGCAAGGTAACTCTTCCTTTGAGTGATTATCACTAGCAGTGATGGGTAGGAAGCTAAGAGTGTTAGGATAAGTTGAATAATATAAAAGTTTGAAACTCATTCTGAATGCTACAAGTGATTTGAAATGAGATGGAGAATTATGACAATGAATGGTGTTCATGGTGATGATAGGTTCATGAGGTGGTGAAGGAGTACAAAACAATAGATGGGGAAATAATAGTTATGGGTAGTGGGTATAGTAAGGATAGAGTATAGGAAATGTCACATATGATGATTATAATAAATGAGCTTAAAGGATATGTTGCTTATAACTTTCCATGTTCTTAATAAACTAGAAAATATTAAAGAGTTATAATATTACCTCAAGTTTTACCTTGATGCGGTTTTTTTACCACAATGTATATTAGAATTGATGAACATAGAGAGAGTAAATCTGAACTTGTTGTATATTTAATTAATTGAGGATTGATGTTGAACCAACTGCTGATGATTACTCTGCTTGAGGCTGAATTTTATACTTAATTTGGAACCAAGAGAAATAAGTTATTGCTGGTGGACACCTGAGGAATGAAGAGAGAATAGGATATAATTTTTTTACAGATCTAGGCTCTTATTTTGAAGCCAAATTTCAATGAATAAACCTAAATTATGACCTTACCGTTCAATCACCCACAATAGAAGAGGTATAAGCTTCTTCTACTTGCAGCTCCCAGTCTCTTTCTGCTCACAAATCCTATCCAGGATCCTTCAATTAACATATTTTATACTATGTCCATTGCACACCACAACATCAAGTTCAATATTCCTTCGAAGGGAGTTGTACTCTATATTGATACCATAGTTCACAATTTAAAATTCAGGTGGATTCACCTTAAGTGTCCCTTCAAACCGACGCTAACTCCTTTAGAAATCCTCCATTCTAATTTGGTTTGAGAGATAAACACTCCCTCTCCATATGACCATAAACCAAAATATCACCCTAACCAAATGATGATTTTCCACTTACAACAATGGTATCACTATATAGTATTGTAGGCGATGGGGAGTCGGTTTCAAAACCCACTTTATCAATATCTAGATCCACACACTTTACTACACGTTTCCCAATGGTTTATAACCAAAGCACTTTGTGGGTGGTTGCGATTTCGTTAACCCCCAAACTATTCACTTTTGGGATGGGTATTCTCCATTAACACCCAAGCTTGTTCTAGCTCGAAAATTCACCACAACCATCATTCTAAAGCACCTGATCTATGATCCGACGATATTCAATTAATATCATTTAAGATTTGATCCAACAGTCTCAGAATAACTTCCCATATAGGTGAATAGTTTTGATCCTAATTGTTGGATGATCCAATTTGATACATGATTACTACGATCATCGATCTCAACTGATGATTGATGATCAAAATATATAACTTTATGAGTTTATTAAATTTTCACTACTATTTAAATAGATGATTTCTTCCCAAATCTAACCTATACACAAGGCATAAAATATGACACTGCAATCTGCACTTGACAAAGGTTTTTTCTTGACAGAGAGATTGATCTATATATGCAAAGGAATATAAACGCAATATCTCGTCATAATAGAATCACTGGAGGAGGAAATTCAAAGAATAGAAATGAGGAATTAAATCCTTTAAATCCACACAACATTAATTCAATTCCAAAGACCAAGGATAAATTCCATCTGATTCAAAATCATACACAAGAATATCTATTTAATAATTCAAAACTATCTCCCATAACTCTAGACACTAAACCTCTCTAATCATTCACACTCCAACTCTTTCTTTGATCATATTCCTATCCAATTGACCATTCTCTTGTTCAAATATTGGTTGTCATTGATGTCAATCCTTGAAGAAGTTCGGTAGCCCTAAAGGTATGGTTATGGAACTCGTAGTTGATCAAGGAAAAATTTCATGAAGGATGGTGTAGATGAAAGAAAATAACTTATGGATGGTCAGCTCTCATCATGTCATTTCCGGTGATAGGTGGTACACCACGTATTTCCTCATGATTGAGGAGTTATAACCTTATGAAGTTAGAATCCCTGAAGAATGGTCAAGAAGCCCCTAGTTTTTGACAAGTCTTTAATGAAAGGGTAAAGTGGTTGTAACAAAACTTTTAAGAAGCCCCTAAGATTAAGGAAAGAACTTACCCAACAAAATTATAAATACACCTCAAGGAGTCATTCACAAGTAAATTCACTCACTTATTCTATTGAATATATTCTAGTGAACTAGTGATCTATTTGGCAAGTTTGCGATGGAAAAATATGAGGTAGAAACAAGTGAGAAGTGTGGGAGTTTCAGGGTTGCAAATGAGAGAAAAAATTTCTGAGGAAACCCTAGCTTGGCTGACCCCCGCAGGTCATACTAGTAGTGTCTCACGAGGCATCCCCACGGGTTGCACAGTGCCTATCACACGAGGCCCCATGTGACATCATGTCTTAGTCCTGCAAGGAAAAGATATATTTGGGGAAAATTCTTGCACCAGGTCCCTATGGTCATAGGAAAGATTACAGGCCAACACTATTGTGTATCAGGTCAGCTACAAATGTATAAGTATGTGTATCTTCTTGTTTTGTAGATGTATGGTTGAGGTATATACTTGATGTATGGTGGCATAAGAATGAGACACATGCTTTGGTTCTTTAAGTCACTTAATTGATGATATGGTACATATCTATGCTATGGTATATGGTACAGGTTCTATATATATTTGATGCTCTAGTACATGGTATATGATTTGATACATGATTAGATACTCATCATTGATGTTATGGTATCAATATTTGGCATATATTATGGTACATGATTGATGCATGTTATACTTCATATGATGGTACACAGTTGATGGATAATATGGTACAGGTTTTGGTATAGCACAGGTTGATGGTATAGGTTCCAAGTTGATGATACAGTGATAGTGAAAAGTTGATGTGACAGGTTATAGGTTGATGTGACAATGATTGTGACAGTGACAATGGCAGTAATTGTGGTAGTAGTAGTTGGTCTACATTTATATTTCAGGGTGGTAGGATAGGGAAAACAAAAGGGGTTGTAGCCTCCTTCCAATTGGTTCTAGAGAACATAGGGAGTTGGATCTTCCTTTAGGTTGGCACCTAAGAATCAGGGGGTTGTATCCTCCTTCTGGTTGGATCCAAAGAATTCAGGAAGTTGTAGCTTCCTTTAGGTTGGAACCTGAAAACATGGGGTCATAGCCTCCTTCCAGTTGTAGCTGGAGAATTGGTAAGTTGGTTCTTCCAATGAATGCATTATTTTTATATATAAGAAAACATTATGTGGTTTTCTCCCATTTGGGTTTCCACGTAAATTATGGTGCATTGTGTTTTGTGGATGTGTATTATACTTTGTTGATTTATATTGCTCATGATATATTGATGATATATTGTTGATGATGTTAATGTTTACATATTGTGGTTAAAATTGATAATAAAGTGCTCATACTAATTCACCCCCCTCTTTAAGTATTCCAACAATTGGTATCAGAGGAGGTCCTTCAAGAAACAATTTAACCACTATAAGGAGATCATGGAATATGCTAAGATTGGAGCACCAAGGTTTGATGGACATAACTATGCCTTTGTAATAAAAGGATGCAAACCATTTTATAAACATATGGATTTGATGTTTGGAAGTCATTAGTAGACTAATATGCAACGCCAACCACTCCCCCAACTGACAAAGATGGAAAGAAACTCAGTGAAAATAACTCAAATGATAAATGAATCATTTTGAGTAGTCTGGATGATTTAGTATTTGTCAAAGTTATGCATTGCAAGAACGCAAAGTATATTTGGGATAAACTTCAAAATATATATGAAGGAGATATGAAATTCAAGGGAGCTAAGATTCAAATCCTTAGAGATAAGTTTGAGCAACTTAAGATGAAGGAATATGAAGACATTGTAGCCTACTTTATATGAGTTGATGAAACATTGAATGCTATTAGAGGACTGGGAGAAGAAGTTGATGAATCAATTGTCATTCAAAAGGTTCTAATATCTCTACCTATGACATTGATCCTAAGATATCATCCCTAGAAGAAGAAGAAATCTTGACAGTTTGAGCATGAACAAGCTACATGGAATATTCACAAATTATGAAATGAGGATAGAACAAGAGAATCCAGTCATGAAGAAGCAACATTCAAAGCATCCAAGAAGACAAAGAAGAAAAACAAGAAAAATTCAAAACCAGGTTGCAACTGCAATGATGATTCAGAGGAAGATGAAGAAGTGGCAAACTCTGTAAGGAAATTAAAAAGAGGAATCGACAAGTACAAAGGTATGCTTCCATTGAAATGTTTTAATTGTGATGGTATTGGTCATTTTTCTCCTAAATGTCCTTATTCTAATAATAAAGGTAGCGATGAAGAAGAAGATTCTAAGAAGAACAATAAAATAAAAAAGGAGACAAGAGAAGGAACAAAAATAATTTCTTCAAGAAAATTTTCTATTGAAAGGAAGGCAACTCTTCATCACATGAGTATGATGATAGTGACAATGATTCAGAAAGAGTACTCTTCATGGAAGTAGAATATCATGAAGAAGATTCTAAAGATTCCGAAGAAGAAAGTGAAGTTGATTTCAAAGAATAATTAATCAATGCCTTAGAAGAACTAGGGAAATAAAGAAAGAAAATCAAGTCAGTCAAGGCAGAGTTAAATAAGAAATAAGGATCTCAAAATTCCAACTCAAAAGAAATTGAGCAGATAATCACAAAATTAAAAATCCAAGTAGAATAAGACAAAAGGATTGAAGAAACACTCAGAAAATAGTTAGAATATAAAGAGAAGATGATTGAAATATTGGAAGTAGAGATAATTATCTTAAGAAAATATATTCAAAGAAATATATGTAGTAGAATAGGACCAAAATATTGAATGAGATTATCAACGATCAAATGCCATACTATGACAAGTCTGGGCTAGGATACAACCGGATGTAGAAAAAAAAAGGTTTAATCTCCAAGATGACATAACAGGAATAAGAAACAAGCACTTATGCAGAAATAGTTAGAGGTACTCAAGAAGAAAAGAACAGAGGAACTAGACCACCTAGAATATTTAGAACACAGAACTGACAATCAACAAAATCTCAAGAAGAAGAATACTTCAGAAGAGAAACACCATTCATAAGATCATCTACATCTAGGTATCAAACTATTTTTCTTGGTTTATGCTATTCTTGTAACAATTTTGGTCACAAATATGCAAACTATAGAGCCTATGCAAAGAATAAAAGAAACTATGAAGGCTATTCAAACAATAGTTATCCTGGAAAGTCACATGAAGCATAGAATATAAATCACAATAGTTTTTCTTCACTAAGTAATGAAGTGGAGTGCTATAAGTGAAACACTTTTGGACACATGGACAAATATTGTAGACTAATTATTCCTACAAGGGAACCAAAGAATAATATCAAATAAGAACCACAAAGAATATGGAGAAGGAAGAAAGATCAATTCAACATTGAAGAATGATCGCTTGTTTTACAAGCTCAACACAATAAACGTGGGAGGTATGTTGATAGTGATTGTTTGAAGCATATGAAAGGTAACAAGAAAGGTTTCTGACACTGAAGAAGGAAAGCGATGGGTCAGTTTTATTTGGAAATGATAACTCATTCAGAATTCTAGAAGAGGCACAATCAAGCATGGAAGCAAAGATTCCAAGGAAAAAATGTTCTACTAGTCGAAGATATGAAGGCCAATCTACTAAGTGTAAGTCAAATGTGTGATCAAGGACACAATCTTGTGTTTGACTCAGGAAAATTTGAGATAAGGAAAGAAGGATTAGGAAAGTTGGTGGCTAAAGCTATAATAACTCCAAACAACATATATGTCCTGAATGAAATTGGAAAGGAAAGATGTTTCTTAGGAAAGGAAAATAAAATTTGGCTCTGGAACAAAAGAATGGTTCACATGAACTTTGATAACTTTGTCAAAATTAGTAGAAAGGAAGCAGTGAAAGAATTGTCTGAGATTTCAAAGCTAGCAAACACTCTATGCGAGCATTATCTACAAGGAAAAAAAAGCAGGACCAAGTTCAAATGAAAAGAGTATTCCACAACAAAACCATTGGAGATTGTACACACTGAACTATGTGGGCCTACAAGAATGAAGAGATTGAATTGAGAACAATATTTTATGCTATTGGTTGATGACTACATAAGAATGAGTGCAGTTTTCTTTCTCAGGAAGAAGTCAAAGGCATATGAACACTTCAATATATACAAAGATATGGTTGAGACTGATATGAATTTGAAAATCAAGTGTTTGAGATCAAACAATGGATAATAATTTACATCAACGTAATTCATGGATTTATATGGAGAACATGGAATAAAGAAACAGTTCTTGGCAGCGGGACACCTCAGAAAAATGGAGTTGTCGAAAGGAAGACCGTAATAGTGTAGGAAATGGCCAAAACGATGTTGAAAGATTCCAATTTGAGTGACATCTTTTGGGCACAAGCAATACATACTACAGTTCACATCCTAAACAGATGAATTCTTATAAGTAACAATGATAAGACTCCCTACGAGTTATGGAAAGGAAGACTGATAAATGTAAAGTATTTCAGATTATTTCAAAGAAAATGTTATATCAAAAGAAAAGATGGGAGGCTTGGAAAATTTGACTCCCAAGTTGATAAGGGAATACTAGTTGGGTATTCAAGAAAAAGCAAAGAATATAAATGCTTCAGTCCAAGAATCAACAAAATCGTGGAAATAATCAATGTAATGATTGATGAGACAAATGTATAGAAAGGGAAAGAAGGAAGAAAAGATTCAGAAGAGAAGGATAACGAGGAAGATCTAAAAGAAGAAGAAGTAGAAGAAGAAGCATAAGACAAAGAGCATCCAAAAGAAGAACAAGAGGAATATGAGAAATAGATACTTCCTAAGACACCTATCCGACGAGTACATAAAAATCATCCATCAGAACAGATTATTGGGATTAAATATGTAGGAGTTGAAACTCGAAGAAGAATACTTTCACCAGAACAAAAACACCTAGAATTATTATCCATAGTTGAACCAAGTAGTTTTGAAGAGGTCAACAAAGATGAACATTGGATCAGGGCTATGGATGAAGAATTGGATCAGATTGAGAAGATTGACACATGGGAACTCGTTCCAAGACTGAAGAACAAGAACATGATTGGTACAAAGTGGGTTTTCTGAAACAAATTGAATGAGGATGGGCATGTAAGTTTGTAACCAGAAACAAAGCAAGGTTAGTATGCAAAGGATAAATTGAGATTGAGGGTATATATTTTGAAGAATCATTTGCCCCAGTTGTAAGGATGGAAGCAATCGTATTGATATTAGATTATTCATGTTCAAAAATAATCAAGGTGTATCATATGGCTGTAAAATCAACCTTTCAAAATGGGTAATTAGAAGAAGAAGTATACATCGAATAGCCTGAAGGGTTTCTACTATCAGAAAAGAAAGATTATGTTTGCAGGTTGAAGAAAGCACTGTATGGACTCAAATAGTCTCCTAGAGAATGGTATTGAATATTGGACATGTATCTACAACAACAAGGATTCAGGAAGGGAAATGCAGACAATAATCTCTACATAAAAGTGGACCGAGACAATATATTGATAATTGAATTTTATGTAGATGACATTATATTCAAAAGGATGATGACAGGATGAGTCAGAAGTTTTCCATAGATATACAAAATGATTTAGAAATGTCTTTGCTTGATGAGTTGACATTATTTTTGGGATTATAGATATGTCAACGTGATAAAGGTATTTTCATCTCCCAGACCAAGTATATCATAGAAATGCTAGAGAAGTTTGGAATGGAAGACTGTAAACCCATAAGTACTCCTATGCAGACCCGTTGCAAGTTGAGAAAGGAAGATGAATCTAAGGATGCAGATCAGAGATTCTACAGATTAATGATTGAAATCTTACTCTATGTGACAACGTCAAGAACAGATGTGATGCAAGAAGTTGGACATGTTGTAATATTTCAAGCAACACCTAAAGAAACACATGTTATGGCAGTAAAAAGAATATTCAAATATCTCAAGCCAACAAAAGATTTTGGATTATGGTATCCAAAAGGGAATGATCTATCTTTGGTCACCTACACAGATGTAGATTGGGCTAGTAGCATTGACGATAGAAGAAGTACAAGTGGAGCAACTTTCTAATTAGGTGAGTGTCTAGTATCATGGCTAAGAAAGAAACAATCATCAATATATTTGTTCACAACAGAAGCATAATGTATTGCATCGACAACATGTTTCACTCAAGTTCTCTATATGAAGCAGACCTTGCAAGATATACAAGTGAAGTATGATGAGCCCAGTTCAATACTCTATGAAAACACCAATGTTATCAATATCTCAAAGAATCTAGTGATGCATTCTAAGATGAAACACATTTTGATCAAGTATCACTTTCTATGCGAACAGGCTACAAAGAAGAACATCAAGCTAGAATATATTGGGACAAAAGAGTAGATTGTAGATATTTTCACCGAACCTCTTCCGAGGGAAACATTTGAGTATATTTGACAAAAAAATGGAGTATTTTCTGCCTGACAATGATTCACACGGCATCAAGCACAATAATATAGGGGGAGAGAAACAAAAGACATAAAGAATCCAAGTAAATAATATTTTGAATGATTTTCATATACATCAGAGTTTTACACAAGGAAGTACCATGAAGAGAAAGAAGAGGCTTGTAGATAGGGGGAACAACCCTAAGGAGAACTACCATTTTCCATTGATTTCAAATGGGTAAAGAAATAATAGATGCATGGAAACAGAGAGAAAGAACAAATGCAGGGAGGGAGAGCCAAAATACTTCCGACCCATTTGATAGGAGGCTAGGGCGCTTCTAGTGAGATAGATCTCATGATTTTCTGATGGGTTAAACACCTAGATCATGTCAGTTCATCAGTTTGCACTGCGTGGGGGTTCTGAAATCCATTTGGGGTTCCGACAGTGAAGAAGAGGTCCAAATTCCCATATTTAAGGTAGGGGGGAGTGTTCTAAAAAGTAGGGAGAGCCATCTGAGACATATCTCATCTCATTCCGACAAGTATGTCCACCAGGGAGAACTTTCCGGTCTTCTGCAATAGTTTTGCAACACATTTTTGGTTGCATGCAGTGCTTCCTTCTATGCGTGCAGTGGATATACCTTGAAGATCTCATATGCATCCATCTATCATCATTATTGGTATTTTTCAGTATCTTGTTTTTTATTCTAGTTAATATTGACCTCTATTAATATCTAGCTGAAGAGATTTGTTTGAGTTTCCACATATTTCCTTATATTGTCCGTTATTTTTCTTAATAAAATTTTTGAGTTGGTTATGGTTCCAAATATATTTGCATGCATTGTATAAAACTATTAAACATGGAAAAACGCATCCAGAAACATTTTGAAACTCAACCAAAAATCCCAGCGCATTAGATATGTTGTCATAAACCCCAGAGTTAGCAATTGATATCATGATCTAAGGATCCGGGTATATTATAGTCATATCAAAGCCTTCTTACTACCATCCTATGAATAAGTTCTTGACACATGACCCCATGATTCCAGGAACAGTTGAAGAATAACAAGAGGGAAGAGGTCATAGTAGATACAAAAGGGACAAAAACATGAGGGACTACATTCCCTTCCATATCCATTCAGATACAGAGTTAGAGACAAAGGACATAGACATAGATCATATCAGTTTAGGCACATAGGCGGAAATAGAAAGTAAGATGGGTGACATACATGCTATTCCAGAGGGAAAGGGGAAAGGCCCATAGGCCCCTTACGACAGTACCTAGGCTATGTTGAATGATCTCACCAGAGTGCAATGAGACATGATGAGCTCCATAACACAGATGGAAATCAATACATAGCTAATCCAGAATAGCATGGGCCTGATTGGTGAAAACGTAATAGGTGGAGTGAGTGGTTCCATGGGACACCAGGGAGGTGGAGCCAATGGATCAAGTGGGAACCCAACAAGGTCGAGAGGACACCAGACACCCACTGACACCTATATCTCAGCGGGGACCATTCCCATACCTCTCTTTCTGCAATTCCAATGGGAACAACATATTGTACATATAGGATAGGGGCAGCAGATGGGACATGACAGACATGGGCAGGCAGTCCAAAGAGATCCATTTTCAGAGTACAAGAGAGAAAACTTAACATTGGGGAAATATTTCCATGCTGACATGAGATTGATGGACTATTGTTCGATTAGATATTGAAATAGGCTCAGGGAGGCATAGAGGGGTAACATGCAGTCACAAAACACGGATTTTATCAAGAAAGTGGGGAAATTGACCATTCCTTCTTTTGATGGTTCTGCTAAATTTTCAACTCAAGCATGGGTGTAAAATCTTGAAACATACTTCAATCTTAATCAGATGACAGAATCAGACGCGACAAACTTCACTACATTACACTTGGAGGGGGAAGCCCGTGAGTGGTGGTATCACAAATTAGTGACTTTGAGTCACAATCACATCACATCCTGCCTGGAGTTCACTGAGAGACTGATGGAGAGTTTTGATTGGAGGGATCCATAGCTCCAATTTAGATATTCGACATAGCTATGATAGACTAGAACAATCGATTCCTTCATTACATAGTTCCAAAGAAAGGATGTATCCATGACTGATATTTCTGAGCATAGATTAGTGATGCTCTTTATTGAAGGGTTGACCAACCCATTGAGAGGTTGGGTGAAATCCTTCAAACCTTGCATCCTTTAGGACACCATTATACGCACCAAATACATGGGAGAATCAGTGTAGAAAACAAAAACCTTCTCAAATCCCTGTGTTCCACATGTGAAGTAGACCTATGCCTGATCCTGAGAACATCCCATATTTTTAAGAAAAATATCATGAAGCAGTTCAATATTTGATAGTTGTTGGATAGGATTGGAGTGATTAAGAAGATAGTTTGTAAGAGGGGATATAGTTCCAAACTTTACGCAAGAAAATAATTGATATTTAAGTATATAGGGGCTTCCGCAGTGCAAGATATTAGATATTATTTTTGGGATTAACTGCGTAGTGTAAGTCATTAATCTATGACCCATATTCACGAGTATTAGTCTCAACTGACCAATAAATATCATGATTTTAATAGTCCACTTAGCACTCATTGCATTGGGTGATGCTCACAGGGGTGAAGAAATGGGATTGAAGCCAACGAAATG
>JASDQU010324431.1:9556-20475 GCA_032191745.1 Picea mariana
GCCTCTTAAATTTTTCAGGCCCTTTTCACCAAAACCACCTCATATTCATATCCAATCCACATGGATCCTCGTCACACATGCCATTTGATGTGGCACATCTTGGGTGTTGATGCATTGTGACATGTAACTACCTATGTGGCATACCTCACAAGATAATAAGTGGAAATTGAAGGCAAAACCCTTCACATCCAGGGATCTGGTGATCTGGGATCCCCCAAGAATACACCACTAACAATCTTCTGGATGTTGGATGATCCAAATATCCGGGCCTTCTGAGCTCATCCTAGAACCACGAGGTGGAACCTCTCCACATTCGGGAATACAGGCATACGACCTTCTTAACGGTTTTCACTTAACAAACTCTCAGATATCAAATGGTCTAGATAGCCGGGGTGACAAATACCTCATGATATTACTTTGAAACCTTGAGACAAAATATCTACCCATCGAGGAATACGAGCATCTAAGTTGCTCAAATAATTGATGCTAGAAGTTCCTTTCATATACTGGATGTTCCAGATATCTGGGGCACTAGAACTCCTTGGCTTTCCTGAAGCATCAAGGATTTCCCAAAATCTTTATTATGTAAAGTTATGGATTTCTGGATCCAGAATGAATAACATATCTGGAACAACTAACAATAACTAGATTGACCAACAAAATCTAGATCTTGCAACTGACGGGGAAACAAATGATTGAGATCTACGATCCCATGATCTAATGAATGAGATCAAAGGGATCCAAACAAAAGCCTTATGCCTGACAGTGGGCCCACACTTGACCCGTAAAAATATGAGGTTGTCACCTGTCAACTTTTGTGGTGTTGTGACTGCCACCTAGCACAACATGTCCTCACTAATGTCACTCCCACACGTCCCAACTTCTCTGCTTCATAATTTTTCAAAGGAAAGGGGGGTCAAAACCTTGAACGAAATCCTGACCCATCCAACATCCAAGATTTGGGATTTTCACACGAGATAATTATTCAAAACTATGGATATATAGATCAGGATATCAACAAGAAATCATAAAGATCGATGTGATCAATGACCAAGATTAGTCAGAACTCGAATCCAATGGCTGATATTTAATCTCAGCTCACAAGCGCATAAAGGTCGCGGGCCCTCCCCTTGGACCCACTCCAATAAGGTGGTGACACTTGTCCTTTTTTGATAGGTTAGACCACCCAACACATGGCATGGTACATAAACATGACATCACCTCCAACACTTTCTCTCTCCTTTGATACAATCTTTCAAAAGGGGAGAAACAAAAACTGGAACCCCGCCCAATCCAACATTCGATGATCTGAGATTCCACGATTCAAGGATATATGAAAGATTCAAATTTTTGAATCTTTGAATATCTGGGATGTGATGCATAAGGTTATCTGGGTATCCAGAACCTTTGCTTGTGCATAAGGTTAAATGACTTGAACCTTCAGGTTTTGGGTTTTCTTTGCCCTTCGACCCTTCAACAGTTTTTCAACTAAAACATATGACATTGAAATCCAAGGGATAACATGGTTTCGATTGTACCCCAGAGGTCAAATACTACACTTATTTTCCCCAATTACCTTGGGTTACCTTTATCATCATGTCCATACAAACTGAGAACAAGGATATGTTATTATGTGTATTATAAGGCAAAACACACCAGTCATGCATGCATTCTAAGAAATTCCTCAATAACTTGGGATCTCAACTGTAGGTTGTCTACAATACACCTTGAAGGGAAAGATAACCAGAGAATAATACTTCTGGACATTTCAGAAACACTAAGCACACGTTTCCTTCTATTCTTTGAGGATTCTGAGGGATAAGAACCAGTAAATGAGTACAAAATATGTAGGGATATCTAGCTGTGTATTTACTTCATCTCTCCAAGATTTTTTCATAAACCATACAATTTTATACACATTTCAAAAGCACACATATCATACAGAATATAATAATCACAACGAGAGACTTATTTGTTCATAAAATGCTGACCAGAACAACAAACCAAGGTTTATCATATGCCCTCCCAGCATTAAGCTCGTGGCCCTCTCATCTCAGACCAAGTTTTTGGTTTCTCAAACCAACCATGCAAACAATCTTTCTACAAAACTCATGTCTATGTGCTCCACACATAGGTTCTCCCACAACTCTCAAAAACCTCCTCCCCTATCTTGTCCAGACCATGACTTCCTAATTTCACACACATGCACCCCTGTGTTCTCTAATATTCTTCCCCTAAAAGGTTTTGGATATTTTCTCCTCCTTTCTTATGTCATAAGGAACTTGTGGGGTCAAAGGTGGTACCTAGTGTGCTTGGGCTAACAACTTTCAGTTGTCCAACCTTCTCTTTCCATATCTCTTTATTGCAAGTGGTTGGTTATTCAACTATGAACCCTCTTTTCATTAAATGATTTTTTCTTTGGATTTAAAAAAAAAAGGAAAAAGGTTGATTATTCCCAAAATAGTTGAATAACGAAGCTTGGGATCATTTAGCATGATTGAATCCCCTATATTTCCCCTCACTAATCCCTCTAGTGGTATCATGGCTAGTAAATTTTCTCCACCCTTCAATCCACTATTTGGATTCCTTTTATCAAACAATAACAAATTACATTGTTCATATGTCATGGCATGGCAATAATGTCTCTATGTTGAGATAAAATCATCACTAAGCATAATTAATTACAATTTAATTCAAGGGATTAAAAATGAGGTATTACAATTTGTGTCCTAGTCTAGTGTTGTCACTCTTGAGGAATGGGGTTACTACTAGGAGGCCTTGATAGTGGTAACGTACGAATATATTCCATGATTAACACTTTTCATCTTGATTTCTTTCGTTGTCCTATATTTTGGTAATGGCTACTATATCTAAACCAAAAGGTCTAGTTCCTTTATCCTCCTATGAGAACAAGGGATAGAATGTCGAGGTTGATGCAATTACACGAAAATAAAAAGAAATCATGTTATAAAAGAAAGAAAAAATAATGGTATAATAAATGACCAAGTAAAATTCCAAAGGTCATCTTGAGCTCTACCTCCTCTATATGAGGTGATCGGCCCTAGTCCTAGTGCACTTAATGCATGTCAATTAAAATGACTTAATCCTAGTAAGAAAAATAATGAATGCTTAAAACTTGAAAAGAGGACTTGCAAAGAAATAAAAGAATATCAAAAGGAAAGAAGGGGTTTGGAATACACATTGTCGAGGAAAGGGTATCTCAAGTAGCAAGCACTCTCTCTACAAATGATCTGTAAACTCTCATGAATATTCCACTGGAACAGTTCTTCACAGCAAATCTGATAAATAAAATTGAAATCTACACTATGAAGGTTATATTCCTTTAGATTCTAGAATCTTTAGTTACTAATTTTCTACTTATGCATGAAATATATAAGTTGCAAAAAATAGAGAATAATAAAATACAATCACACACCATGCACAAAATAACACAAAGATTTTCTCTGGGAAACCCTTACAGGAGAAAACCCATCTATAAGGTGAGGTTGTTCTTCTCTCTTTTCCCTGGTATCGAAATTATGCAAGTACAAAGGAGAAGGCACTCTCTATGGAGTTACCTGAGACGAACGACCCACTAGGTTTCTATTGAACATTTACCCCCTTTCTTATTCTCTCTAATTTCCCACTCCCAATTGTCTTTCTCTGGTATGTAACAAAATACAATAACATAGAATCAAACCCCTTCTCCTCCTAGTGGCCCACTATTTAACATAGCTTGATAGCCATCTAGGGGTAGGGTTTTGACTTCCTCAACCCTCAATTGTGATAAGGTTTTGGACCTTGTAGAATTTTCTTAAAAAATCGACTACGTGGCTAGCCCCACATGTATAACTAATGGAGGCTGATGTGGCATCCACTCGCACCATGGTGATCAATACGGTAGGTCAACTTGTAGGAGGCATATTTTTCGCATATGAATTCTGATTGAGGAAATTATTGCACTATTGAAAAGGTCCCAGTGTGTAGAATATAGAATATTTATTTATATAAATCTATGAACCATAAAAATTTGTCTTTTCATGCCTCAAAATGGATCCATAATATTCTAGATGGTTTTTTGGACCCAAATTTCCAAATTTGGACTAGCTGTCAAGATGGACCTACAAGCTAATTCCTCCAATTTTTCCACCCATAAAGTACTAAGATAGATGAAAAATAATATAATGATCCAATTTGGATCATACCTCCCCATTTAGGGAGGATTGTGGTCCCCAAAATATTTACTGAATGAGGTGAGGAAATTTTTCCTCTACCTTCTCTCTGGAGTACCACTTTTATTTTCCTGGAAGTTGTCCTGTCAATTCATTCTGCCAAAGGTCATGTTGCCCATGTCTTGTAGATCTGGACCTCTTCTACAAAACTGTGTCCTCAGCCAACTGTGTCTGAGCATATTGTGCTAAGTCCTCTATGGAAGGTACGACATGCTCCTTCTCCTGATCTGACATGGAAGGCTCATAGAGTCTGATATTCTCCACATTCACTGAGGAAATGCACATGTATGGGGGTAAAATGAGTTTTTAGGAATAATCTCCCACCTTTACCACTACCTCAAAAGGACCATACCGAAGAGCCTTGATATTCTTACTAGCACCCTATAGTATTTCTTTATTTAGTTGTAACCATACTATGTCTCCCACTTTGAATGTTCTCTTTGTTTTGTGATGGTCATTTATATCCTTGTACTTTTCATGTGACTTCTTCAACGTCTCCTATACTTGAAAATGGATCTGCTTGATCTTCTCAACAAATTTGTATGCTTTAATGCATATCCTATGAGTTCTCCCTCCCTCCTCCATTTTTTCCATATATAACATCCAAGGGTGAAGGTGGAAAGTATTCAAAGCAAGTTTCAAAAGGAGACTTACCAATAGAAGTGTGGAATGATTTATTATAATAGTGTCGTACGTAGATTAGATTTTCATCCTAGGTCTTTGGAAGCTTCTTATAATACCCCAGTTTCCCCTAGTTTGTAAATATAACTATAACTGGACAAGAGACCATGGCAGGCTAAATATGTGTGAATGTTTGATTTGATGAACCTTTGTATAAAAGGGTCAATGTATGAATTTTCTGTTATTAATAGAAATTGGATATGTGTTGCACAACTACAGAAAGGGGGGGAGTTTGCCAAGATAGACCATGGATGCAATGAGGGAGATGGTGAGGGAAACCAAGAATGGTTGAGATGACCCTCACCAAACAAGTACCTACTAGGTGTAATTTCTCAACAATCCTCTGACCCAGGAATGAATCACCAATCAAGTTGGTAGTCGGAAGGCCATCCTCAAGAGTTAATGAGGAGATGGGGCAAAGTACCCATCTATAAGGCTTCTAGGCCTGACCACGAATTGGGGATTCAGACCCACGCAACTTTGTTGAGGAAGGCAAGAAAGGAGGTAATTTGGGGGACAAAGACATATCTGCAATAAAGCAGAATAGAGAAAACAATCTCCAGAGGAGAAGAGAGCATGTTTTAGACTCAAGAGTTGAGAGAAAACATGAGGAGCAAGCTCATTTTGGCTGTAAGAGGCCAAGGGCAGGGTTTCGCTACAATATGATAAACAAGGATGACAAGTGACTGAGGAAGTACTCGTGCAGAACTCCTTGCCTGGAGCAAAGAAAATCGGTTGCCAAGTTCCTGTGGGAGGAGGAGAGTAACCTTTGTCCCTGACTATCATGGAGCAAGGAGAAAGAATATATCTCAGAGCAACATGGTCTAGCTCGAGGGTGGCCATTCGTAAATCTGGTAGGAGTGGTTGTGCCTATGTTTGGGTGGAAACATGCACCCCTTTCAGCAGTCGCTTCACATTCTCCAGTTCTAATAAGTATTTTCATACTCTATGTAATATATATTGGATACGATGATTAAATGTTTGTGTTTCTGGTTAAGTCTTGCAATTTTTTATCARTTATTGGAAATGCTCATTTTCTTCTGTAACTGTTGTATTTACATGGTCTTTGATTTATCTCAGTTTAGCCGTTAGAGAGTTATGGGATATGAATCCACTAGAGAGTCGGGGTAGGATTAATTGAAATGTCTAAGTCTTTTCAACCTCTTTAGTTTACCTTAGCAATAATCTCAAGTTCAAATCTGTGGGAGAAGAGCGTTCCTTCAGAACCTACACCCATGTGACCGAGGGCTCATAATCCATGGCCTTAATCAAGTCTCGACTAAGAGTTGAGTGTATCCTGGAATCCAAATATGATCCCATATGACCTAGGGTTGGAAACCCCTCACTAATCCCAAAAGGAGTGAAGCTTCTTTAGCTTCGGGACTTCAGGACTTATGATTCCACAACCCTTGAAAACAACCAAATGTCGGAGCTGCGAAGTAACGGGATTCGTAGATCTATGGATCTGTGTGGATAGATCTCAATCGTGAGATTTGAAAGAAGTGAGAAGACTGTATGTCAGGGGTTGACCTGACTCACTGACGTCGTTCAGGGTGACATGGACCCACAACTAAGGTGCCACATGTCACCCAAATATAGACGATTCATAGACACATTATGCTTGTTATAGCATGACACGTGTCACCCCCCCTAATGAGTACATGTGTCACCCCTATCCCTCGCCTCATGTCAGCCTCTGGCTCGTGCTTTCTTGGCCAACGTGGTTGATGATGCGACCGGGAGTTCAGGACTTCAGGAGTTCAAAAGATTTGGGGTGTAGTATAGTAAAGGGACGTTCAATGTCAATCGTCGATTGACGAACGTCGAACATTCAACGACAATCATCGATTTTCGAATGCCGAAACATTCAATGTCGATTGGCGATCATTGAACATTGAGCATTCAACGACGAGCGTCAATTGTCAAATGACGAAATGTTCAACACCGATTTTCGAACGTCAAATGCCGAAAAAGGGACATTCAACGTAAAACGTCGAACGTTGATCGTTGAATGGCTAAGGCCACGTGAAGAGATTTTGGGATTTCATGGAGTAAGAAAAGGGGTGTTTAGCACCGAACGCCAAAGACCCCAACTAATAACGCCAGGGTAACTTCATGAGGCAATAACTTACAAACCAGAGCTCATATTTTAGTGTGGTGGCGACCGTTTGAAATACCGTGGCGAGCAGTAGTCAATGGAGATCCAAAAATTAGGATTTGAGATGGTAAGGAAAGACAAAAAATTGATGCCCCATCCCTTGAAAGGGTATTTAGGGGTTTGATGCATTAAAAATTAGTATCAGAGCATGGAAACAACACTTGGCCTGCTTGGGCTATGCATGAGTCACATAAAAATATTATTAGAGAAATTTATTTGGTAACACCCTAGCTTACCCCTCTTATATAAGAAACTTGTCTGAACCTCTATTGAACAGAGGAACGAAACCTAGAACTTTTCATAGATGTTTTGGAAGTTTGCATTGTAGGTTGCTAATGTTTCCAAATAAAGAAACTGACTTTACTTTGCAATGATATGTGTTGTTCATGAATTCATAGATTAATAACTAATATAAAATGTTTTATCAACACTCAAGCATGAGTTGGGGGAGAGCTCCCACAATAGAGAGGAATAATCTGATGAAAGGAGGGTGATGGAAACCCCTCCAGATTTGGTCGAAACTATAAGAAGCCTCATAGCATAATTACAAAGTTGTAAGGCTGACAATGAAAGGTTGATAAAGGAGAAGGAAAAGCAAATTGAAATTAATGTAGTCCTACTGCAAAATCTATCAGATATACAATGGAAATTGCAACAAGGTCTAGCTGCCAGTCATGTGGACAGGCATCATACTAAGAAAACTCCAAGTCCACCTGAGATACAAAAGCATGGTCCAGAAAGTGGCCACACCAGGAGGAGCACCTCAAGGAAGGCCTAAGGTGGAGACAAGAGACACTCATTGGAATATTCCTATGAGGACACTAACAACTCCAATGGATCTTCTAGTGGTAAAACTAGTTCCCATTCCCATATGAGAAGAAAGAAGAGGAAACAATCCAAGAGTCATGACCCTGAAGAGTTCAAGAAATCCAAACCACCCACCTTCGATGGAGAKATTAAGAAGGGGGRAGAAGTATAAGTTTGGTTACTCAGCTTGAAGAAGTACTTYAGAGTCCATGACTACTCTGAAAACTTAAAGGCTCGGATATCCATTTTTAACTTGAATGGGAAAGATTCCATTTGGTGGGAAGAACTTAGGAATGTGAAAGGAATCCATGAGAAGGACTTTTCATGAAAATAAGTTGAGAAATACTTCAAGAATAAGTACYTGTCAGAAAAGTACTTTGATGGGAAGACCAAGRAGTTCTATGAACTCAAGCCGGTACAACTCACCATAGATGAATATATCAACAAATTTCTTGAGTTGATGAGGTATGTTCCCTACATAAAGGATGAAAAAGTAAATATGAAATGATTTATTAGTGGATTACCTCAATCCTACCGAGACATAATTGAGTTTTATGAGCCAAAGACTTTAGAAAATACTATCTGAAAGGAAAGGTATTGTTATAAGTAATTCAAGAATAAGACAGAACCCCATGAAGACTTGAAGAAGAAAAACAATTCGGGATTCAAGAAGAAGGGGTTTAAATCCTCGAGATTTAAGAACCATGGGAAGGTCTCTAGGATGATACTTCCTACCAGAAGTGTGTCTCAACAAAATTTTCCATCCCATAGTGGAAATAAACCATTCACAACAGTTCCAAGTAAGATAGATAACATGAAGGGAGAACCCTTGAAATGTTGGGGTTATGGAGAATAACATATGCTGAAGGATTGTCCGCATAGGAAATAGAGAAATAAGAGGATCTACAATGTCCAAGAGGATACCACAGTCAATGATGTGGCTAGGAGCATGCCACTAATTTATGCAACATTGGATAATAGACAAGCTGACCACCAAGCTTCAGTGGTGGAGATGGAAGGTACGATTGCGAACCATAATGTTTCCATTTTAATTGACACTGGTTCTAATTTGAGTTATGCTTCCCCTCAAACTGTTGAGAAATGTAGATTGCAACAAGTTAAACATGTTAAATCGTGGTTGGTACAGCTAGCCACTGGAACAAAAAGAAAAGTAACAGAGGTCATACCAGCATGCTAATTCATTATAAGTGGGTTGCCCACCCAACTGAATCTAAACATACTTCCTTTAGGATCTTATGACCTGTTGATTGGCATGGACCAATTGCCTTCCCACAAAACCAAGTTGGACTATTCAGTAAAACTTTGGAGTGTGAAAATGAAGAATGAAGAAGGGTAACCCTACGAGTGATTCAAAATCATGTCTCAGTGAGACAAATATCATCCCTCCAAGTGAACAAGTATTGCAGAAAGGGATGTCCCTTGTATGAAATACAAGTGTTGAACTCTATTGAGAATAAAAAACCCAACCTAAAGGATCATCCCATATTAAGAGAATATAAGGATGTATTCCTAGAAGAGGTGCCAAGTCTACCTCCAAGAAGGGATATTGGATTTTCAATCAAACTTGTACCAGGAGTACACCAGAGCTAGTTGATCTCAAACTACAGTTGAAGGAGATGTGGGACAAAGGCTACATTCATCCTAGTGTGTCCCCATGGGGAGCACCAGCCTTATTTGTGAAAAAGAAAGATGGAACACTTAGTTTCTGCATAGATTATAAACAACTCAATAAGATGACCATCAAGAATAAGTATCCCTTGCCAAGGATCGATGACTTGTTTGACCAATTAAGGGGTGCTACAATATTATACAAGATTGACTTGAGGTCTAGATACCATCAGGTCCGAATTAAATATGAAGACATCCACAAGACAGCCTTTAGGACAATATATGGCCACTATGAATTTGTGGTGGTGTCATTTGGGCTTACCAATGCACTAACCACTTTTATGTGCTTAATGAGTGACGTATTTAGAAATCTCTTGGATAGGTTTGTGTTGTTTTTAGTTGATGATAAACTAATCTATTCCAAGAATAGGGAAGAACATGAAGAACATCTCAAGCTAGTACGCCAAGTACTAAGAGAACATCAACTCTATGCTAAGCTGATCCAGATTATTTTCGGCATGAAATGAGATCGGAGATATAATAAAGAAATGCACAGAGATATCGTAGATATTCAATAATATAACATAAATGTATCAAATATGAAACCATAAACATGGATATACAGTATTACAGGATTTCTATTAATGAAAGAAATGTATAGAGACTGTAAAAATACAGAGTGAAAGACTCGCTAGAATGGTGGCAGCTTATCTCTGAGAAGAGATGTGACGGCTACTCGCATTCACAAAAACATAATTACAATGAGGCTCTGAAGGCCCTTTTACAATAAACAGGAATGCCAAAAACCCTAGACATCCAAAAACCTAACCCTAGGAGATGAAGCGTCAAAAGTCATGTGGGCCCTGTTTGGGTAAGTGAATACATCAACTTCCCGGGGTCGTAACTTTTGCATACGATCTCCATTTTAGGAATGTGATAGCTCGTTGGAAATTTATCGTCAAGGAGATTCATTTTGGGGGATAAATCATGTCTTCTACTATCATTGAGAACCTCTATCTCGAAAAACCTTCATTTAGGCCCTCAAAATGGCCCCGAAAGTTAAAACCTGCTAAAAATAGTAAATTGCCAGAAAGTTGTTTTGAGCCAGTTGGAAAAGGTGGGTGGCCACTGATATCCACCTGGATCAATCCTCCCTCCTTAGGAAGCAATGGTCTCCATTGTGTTGAGTTCCCGGGGGAGAAGGAAAAGCGTTTGTTGAATCTGCATCTTGGTCAGTTGCTTGTCTTGCTGGAGATGTCACGCTGCTCAGTTTGTGGAAGTCTATCACGAACATGTTGAGGTTGAGGTTGTTCAACAAGTCAAGATACATGAGAGGATGGTGTGTAGAAGGAATCTTTGTGCTTTGCTGCAACCTTGTCGACCTGCTTCTGTTGGATAGAAGGTGCTTGGGG
>JASDQU010324435.1:0-12592 GCA_032191745.1 Picea mariana
TCAAATGTAGCCCCTATAAGAAATCTTGTCTTTGACATTAAATATGAGTTGAATAAAATGAAAATTCCCATGCCACTTTATGAAGTTGCCAAAAACCATACCCACATAAAAGAAATATTAGAATTCTTAGGGGTTAGAAAATAGCTACTAAGTTGGCATGTTTGGGCACATGATTCTAAGAACAAAAACTCATGATCACCTACAAATATGATGGTTCTCCAATATGATATCCCCCTCCAAGATGACTTAATTAATCTGTAGGATGGTGCCTTGAAGATTGTGGTAGGAAATCTATCTGGTGGGAGTGATGAGGTTTGTAGCATCCCCAGATCCCCGGTGGGCAATGCCACATGAAAATATCCGAACTATGATACCATCTAAGTAAATGATATACTTATGCAATGCTCAGATTAATGTAGAATAACAACAAATACGTAGATACAAAATGCACAAGAAAAACCCATGAGAATAAATGCGTAATTATTAATATAAGCACATAAATTAATACACAATTGACACTTATCTTTGATAAAAAAAGAACATCAATTGCGTGCAGACCTTCCACGTTCCTCCCAGCCTTAGACCACATCGCTCATAAACTCTCAGAAGTGGGTCACCTTGAGTTGGGGCTAAAACTCCACCTGGGTAAATGATTTCTAACCAGGCTAAGGTCTCTCTAACAACATATAAACTCAGACTCAGGTGCCAACTCAAACTAACAATTTACAGTCCCTCATTCCCCACATGACTATCCCACCCTGGGAAGTGTGCCCCTTCTTTGCTCAATAGTACTTCGGTTGCCCCACTTCCCTTCCAGGGCTTCAATAATAGGCCGGGTAGGAAGTTTGAGAGCCTTGTAGTTGCAGCTTGGCACCTTGGGAAACCAATTCCCAACAATTCTCTCACCTAGAGAGAATGCTCATGGTAATGACAACCCACTTCTTCTTCTTTTAATATCAGTTCGGTACATGCTAATGGTTGTAGCATGTAATTCATGCACTCTCCTGTTGAGTGCATCAACCACTTTGTTTTCCTTTCCTTTGATATGCTTGATATCAAAGTCGTACTCACAGAGAAACTCCAACCAGCTACTCTGTCTAGCGTTCAATTTTGACTGATCAAACAAAATTTTCAGACTGTTATGGTCTATCCTCAGTTCGAACCTCCTTCCCATGAGGTAATGCCTCCATTTCTTTAGAGCGTGTACTATGGATGACAACTCCAAATCTTGAGTTTCATAGTTCCTTTCGTGCTCTTTCAACTTTCTGGATTCATAACAGATTACGAATCCATTCTGACTAAGGACTCCTCCCAGTACTTCTTTGCTTGCATTTTTACACACTACAAAGTCTTCATTCGGATCTGCAATCCTTAGGATTGGAGCACTAGTTAACAGTTGCTTCAATTGCTGGAAGCTTCTCTCACAATCTTATGTCCACTAAAACTTTTTCTCATTCCTTTGCAAGGAAGTGATAGGGTGAGCTATCCTCGAGAACCATGCGATAAACCTTCTGTAATAACTAGCTAGACCCACAAAGGATGTGACTTCCATCACGTTCTTTGGCGCTGACCATTCTCTGATGGCCTCAATCTTCTCAGGATCTACAACTATACCATCCTTCGAAATAATATGCCCCAAGTAATGGATCTTCTCTTGATAAAACAGACACTTGCTCAATTTGGCATACAACTGGTGCTCTCTTAGCACTTGCAACACCATCCTCGGATGATGTTCATGCTCTTCCTCCGACTTGGAATACACCAGGATGTCATCTAAAAAGACTATGACAAACTTGTCTAGATATTCCTTGAATACACCATTCATTAGGCACATAAAAACAACAGGTGTGTTTGACAGCCCAAACGACACCATTGTGAACTCATAATGACCATACCCTGTTCTAAAGGCGGTCTTGCTGATGTCTTCATCCTTTATCCTTCCCTGGTGATATCCCGACCTTAGATCTATCTTCGAAAATATTTTCACATCCTTAAACTGATCGAAGAGGTCATCAATCCTCGGCTGAGGATATTTGTTCTTTACAGTTACTTTGTTCAATTGTCTGAAATTGATACACAATCTCAACATCTCGTCCTTCTTCTTCACGAACAGGACCAGGGCACCCCAAGGTGACACACTTGGGCGTATGTACCCCTTCTTCATAAGCTCTTCCAGTTGCAATTGCAGTTCTTTAAGCTCTGGTGTACTCATTCTGTAAGGAGATTTCGACACTTGAGCTGCTTTAGGCATCAAGTTTACAAAGAAGTCAATATCTCTTTTCGGAGGTAGTCCGGGTACCTCTTGGAATACATCTTCAAACTCTTTTAGTACCGTATGATCTTCAATATTCGACACTTTATCGTTAGGTGTTTCCTCCACATGGGCTGCAAATAATTGATAGCCTTTCCCGTAGCCCTTCTTCAGTTGCATTGTTGAGATTTCTCTGATATCAACAACTCTGGGAATTCCTTGGACTGTTCTCTGATTCCTTTCCTCATCTAGGCAAGTGAATGTCTTGTTACGACAGTCCAAGATGGCATGGTGTTGGTCCAACCAGTCCATCCCAATTAGACAGTCAGAAGAACCTAAAGGAAGAATGTTCAATTCAGCCTTTGTGCTCAGTCCATTCATGTCCACTGGACAGGACTTAACTAACTCAATGACTTTCCTCTTGGTTCCTATATTCAGCGGCACTAACCAAGACTTTTCATGTTTGCTTCTCGATAACTGCAAACTTTCCACCACTCTAGGATCTATATAAGTATGGCTAGCCTGCCCCTGAATCAATTAAAATAGTAAAGACATGGTTGTTGATCATACCTTCCACTTCAATCATGTGCGATTGATATTCTGCTTACTTGTTGTCTAGGGCTGCGTAGATCTTTGGTATTTTATTGCCCATGTCCTCCACTGTTTTTGCCTGCTGAACGTTGTGGACAACTCTCACTTTGTCATTTCTGTGGGGGCAATCTCTGTACCTATGATTTCCTTTACAACCCCAATATTCCATGGGTGGTTGTCTTGGCATTTGTCCACCCATTTCAGCCTTCCTGGGCTCTCTAAAAGATGGATGTCCTTGAGGATTGTTCCTGAAAAATGGTGGTTTGTTTCCCTTTTTTCTTTGCTCCTTCTTAAACTTCTTCTTGTCTTCCCAAGCTTTTTGGAAAGTAGGCTTTTCTTTTTGCTGATCATATAAGCATTTTTCTCTCCTTAAAGTTTCTTCCATAGTCTTTGGGTCATCATATTGGATCTTGTCACTGATGGAAGATGGCAGTCCACTCATATATCTTTGAATTTTGATAGTCTCGTCCTTGATGAAAGGAACATACTTCAACAATTCCAAAAACCTTCGTTCATACTCATCAATGGACATGCTGCCCAGCTTGAGTTCAAAGAACTCTTTCATCTTTCTGTCATAATACCTCTTAGTTAAGTACTTCTTTTCAAAATGCTTCTTGAACTCTCTCCAAGTAACATTCTTCTCTCTGACGTGCTGTACTTGCACAAGCTGCTCCCACAATACAGATGCCTTTCCTTTAAGTTGGTAAATGGAAATTCTTCCCTCTGCATGAGAAGAATAGTTCTGCAGTTAGAAATATTTCCTCATGCCCAGTAGTCAAGTCTCGACATCTTCATCTTTCTGGTGTTCTCCGTCAAAAGTAGGAGGTTTAATCTTGTTCATTTCACCCTTCAGTTCATCCACTCCAGATCTCCTATGTTTTTTGGTAGGAGATGGGCTTGAACTATTGTGTGCCTCCTTATTGGAATGTTTTAGGGAGTGACGATGATCCTTGCTAACGCTTCTTGATCTTCTTTTCCTCTCAGGGTTCTTGCGACTCCCTATTTTGCTTGAGTCACTCTCCAATCTTGTTCATTTCACCCTTCAGTTCATCCACTCCAGATCTCCTATGTTTTTTGGTAGGAGATGGGCTTGAACTATTGTGTGCCTCCTTATTGGAATGTTTTAGGGAGTGACGATGATCCTTGCTAACGCTTCTTGATCTTCTTTTCCTCTCAGGGTTCTTGCGACTCCCTATTTTGCTTGAGTCACTCTCCTTATCCAACTTCCTTTCGATTCTTTCCAGACTTTGCATCAACTTTAAGTTTAATTTTCCTTATTGATGCCTGGCTTTCATGAGCTTTCTGTTATCAACTCGGTGAACCTGGGTGCCTTTCTACAATTGTTCAATGATTTTCATCATATTCTCTTCCTTGTCCATCTCTCCTCCATGCCCATTGGAGTTTGATTCTTCCCCTCCTAAATGGACATCCATTCCTTTTACTTCATTCTCTGAACTGGAAGCATTCTGTGCCTCCTCCATTTCTATGCACTCTGTGGCAATTCGCTGCGGTCTGCAAAACACAACGTGCAGTCAACCGGAATTTGTCAGGCCATCATTCCTTAACAATTCCCACAGCATTCATAAACCAATCTTATTTAAGAAAACGTTCATATTTCATTCTCTGTGATTCTCGTTCAATCAAGAATCCCCGCAGATTTTTTTTTTCGGAGCTCTGCTCTGCTAAGTTTTCGGGCACTAGCCCCTTTTTGTTAGTCCCCGACCCACGCGACCATGGGTTGTGACCAAGCTCTAGATCAATAAGCACTTACTCGGGCCTTCGACCTTCAGCTTCAGAAGATTTTCAAAGCACAAAACACCGATCACTCAGAGTTTCGAGTTACCGAACACACGCAGTAGGGCGGATCAATCGTCCACGTATACCCAGCATCCAACGACTGACACTCGCCGTGGAACCTCACGTGTCTGAGTTTTGGGACTTCGGAACTTAGAAATATTTCACATCTGCACACCTCAAACCCTTAATCTCCGAACACTCCCACGTCACCTTAGGTGATGTTATTACATTACATCACTTAACGTTTTCCCAATTGCGGGGGCAAGCAACGGTGGTTTGGAGTAACCCGCCTTTCATCCCACAATTCTTCTAACGCTGACACGTAACCCCTCAGTGAAACCATGGTTTGGATTGTGGGACCACCATGGAGAATTAATTTCCGTGCAACTTGGGTCCCCGCAATGTCTTATGGTCGTTGATCTTGATGTATCATGATCAATGCCAGTGTGGGTCCTCCGACCTTTAACTTCGTTACGTAACCTAGGGCCCCACTAACCTTGCTCATACATGCTGCCATATGGCGGAATACTAGCGGTTGATATGTGGCCCACGCGCTACGTTCCAAATGCCATTTCAATCTTCCACGGGTTCGAAATTTACTGACATGTGGTACACATCCCATGTGTCCACGTCACCTCCAAGTGACGTCATCATTACTCACCACTTTGGCTCTTTGGGCTTCAGACTTCGGAAGTGACAACTCCTCCACGCTTGCTTTTGCTTGGAGTGCTTTCCCTCGGAGTTCACGATCTACCGACATGTGTCCTTCACAACGGACGGTTGCGATCTACTTCGGGACTTCGGAAGTTTGTCACACTCCACACTTGAAGTCCTCTGAAGTGACCTTCCTTTGTTTACCTGGACACGGATCTAACGGTCCAGACTCCTTCCAACAACAGATCTGACGATCGTTGTTGCTCCTCCTCCTGAGCTTCGTTTCTCGAACCCCTTTCTCCTTAGAGGGTTGCTTCAACACTTAGTCGACTTTTGGATCTGTGCACTCTTTGCAACAGATCTTCACGTCCCTTCATGAGAAAACTCGCTCTATTTATCCTGAGATTTTTGATTCAAAGACTCTGTCGACGCACTCCTTGCACTCAAGGACACTCTGAACCTCGAATTGTGTCCCTTTCAACAACAATTCACTCTGAAATCCTTGTCTCGTTAACCACTAACATGGCCCACCCAGGCTCAGTGTTGTAACCTGGCTATGATACCATATTGTAACATCCCCAACCACCAACAGGCTGAGCAACGCCACCAACAGACACTTCACTAAACTCTCATAACGCTACCCAAACAACCTGGCCTTCCAACAACCCGGGTAGCGCTACCACGCAGAATCGTACATATATATATATATATATAACATGCATTTTAATAAAATTAAAACACTTATTCACAATAAACACATAATGATTGCTACCATACAGATGCAATTGAGATTAACAGTAAGTCCACAGGCAACGAGACACATGATACATTTCCAGTAAACCAAACATGCATAAAACACGTAATTAAAGACAAATGATTCTTATCTTTTAGCTGGGGTAAATCCACCAACTACGTGCAAATCTTCCACGCACCTCCCAGCCTTAGACCAAGCTGCTCATCACTCTCAGCAGTAGGTCACCCCCGAGCTGGGACTAAACTCCATCGGGCAAGGGAATTCTAGGCTTGGCACGGAAAAGAAGGAAGTTGCACAAAGCAACAGGAAGGATCTTTTATCCCGGGAGCCACTTACGCCCACAACACACAGACCCTCATTCCCCACACACCTGCTCCACCCCAGGAGGATTCACCTTCACTAATACAAGTCCATCGGCTAGTACACCTCCCTTACCTTGGGCTTCAGCAACAGGCTGGACCAGAAGTCTCAGAGTACTGTGGCTACTACGTGACTCCCTTCCAGGAGAACTCACTTCCCAGCAGACTCTCTCACCTGGGAGAGCTGCTCACAGGTCTCATAACCAGTCTTCGACTCAGCTACAGCCGGGTATGGTTGACAGCAGCAACAACAACAGGGAAAAATGGGTATGGACACCCAACAAGACAACAACCTAACGCTAAGTCACAACACATCTCAGGTGACTACAATTGCATTGAGCTCCACACAAAACAACACAGGACGACTTTCCCGTTTCTGGTTTCAGAGGTGCGAGAGGTATGTCGAGGTCAGACAACGCAAAGGCAAGAACGGTTCACGTACAGGATGGGAGAATGGTAGGACGACCAACCTTCTCGTGAGGGTTCCCTTCATTGTGCGTAGGTATGCCGATGCAAAGGCAGAGGCAAGAACGGTTCAGATAGAGTACGGCCAACGAACTTAGATGGAGGATGGCAGAAAAATGACTCGTGAACCCCCCAACACAACTGATGCTTCAGCTTTTAACTGCATGAGCCCAGCTTGACACTTGTCTTCCTGGAGCTGCATGGGCTTCATGTAGCTTACGTCCCCAGCCACCAGGAACTTGGGATAACAAAAACATATAATGTTCACTTTAGTCTTTAGGAAATAATATTAAAATATTATTCCTCTAGAGGTAAGCCCCCTAGCTTAGCCCCTAGACCCAAATACTTAGCCCTCCTTACCCTACCTAGTGGAGCTTAGTCCCCCTTAACTCTTCTTCGTGGAGGGTCTACACGCAACAATGTTTATATTTTTATTAATGATCTGCATAATTACATATACAAACAAAATATCAGGCTCCTGGCCTTGGCATCTGGCTCACCAGCCTAATAACACATAAGTCTTTTAGCTTACAACCACTTCGCTCACCAGCCTATAAGAAAAAATTACAATTCAGAAGGGGTTCGGTCTTGGGGTATTACACCATGCATATGAATGTTTTAATCCTGAAGACAAGCTCATGGACAATGTTGAACTTTTTTTCAATACTCTAGATGACGAATCTCTGAGGGAACAAGAGGGCGAGGTTCTCTATGAAGGGATGTTTATGAATGATGATCAGTCTTTTGATCTAATCGTTGTCAAGCTCAAGATGGTGTCTGAGAACATTATGGCCGAGGTGAGAAGGAAGTATGACATGTGACTTGGGTCCACAGACAAAAATTTCGAAAGAGATGACGCCACTAGAGGGAATGGAAATGAAAGAAGAAGTGAGGAAAGTTTTGTGGAGCCATCAAGAAAGTAGGTGGCCTTCGAGGTTGGTAAATTTAAGAATCCAATAGCCCCTATTAGAGAGGAACCTCAAACGACCCCACAATCTAGAGGGGGGCTATAATAAACAGTGGGAAACCCGTAACAAATCCTTAGCCAAAGGACATCTTGGCCAAGCCAAGTGCCAATGTAAACGGTTCAAATGTAGCCCCTATAAGAAATCTTGTCTTTGACATTAAATATGAGTTGAATAAAATGAAAATTCTCATGCCACTTTATGAAGTTGCCAAAAACCATACCCACATAAAAGAAATATTAGAATTCTTAGGGGTTAGAAAATAGCCACAAAGTCGGCATGTTTGGGCACATGATTCTAAGAACAAAAACTCAGGATCACCTGCAAATATGATGGTTCTCCAATATGATATCCCCCTCCAAGATGACTTAATTAATGTGTAGGATGGTGCCTTGAAGATTGTGGTAGGAAATCTACTTGGTGGGAGAGATGAGGTTTGTAGCATCCCCAGATCCTCGGTGGGCAATGCCACATAAAAATATTTGAACTATGATACCATCTAAGTAAATAATATACTTATGCAATGCTCAGATTAATGTAGAATAACAACAAATACTTAGATACGAAATGTACAAGAAAAACCCATGAGAATAAATGCATAATTATTAATATAAGAACATAATTTAACACACAATTGACACTTATTTTTGATAAAAAAGAACACCAATTGTGTGCAAACCTTCCACGTTCCTCCCAGCCTTGGACCACACCGCTCATAAACTCTCAGCGGCTGGTCACCTTGAGTTGGGGCTAAAACTCCACCTGGGTAAAGGATTTCTAACCAGGCTAAGGTCTCTTTGCTCAATAGTACTTTGGTTGCCCTACTTCCCTTCCAGGGCTTCATTAGTAGGCCGGATAGGAAGTTTCAGAGCCCTGTAGTTGCAGCTTGGCACCTTGGGAAACCAATTCCCAACAATTCTCTCACCTGGAGAGAATGCTCATGGGAATGGCAACCTACTTCTTCAATGTCCTATGGGCTTGACAACTTGCCTCTTCAATCTTGATTCAAAGATCTTCCTAGTACAAGTATAGGTACAAGTACTCACAACATAAAGATAAAAATGACCATAGTATGGAGGTGGTGAGGTGAGAATGAATAATAATGGAATGATAGGAAAATGAACTAAATCCCCCCAATTATATTTGCACGTCCCCAACTTAACACTTGTATTGTTGGGAACTAGCTTGGGTCCACACGGATTCCCTCACAAGGTAATACATTCCTCAACATAGAGACTTATGATATATTAAAATATCCATACTTTGTGCTTCATACATTTTTGGGAATATTAATAAAATATTCCTTTGGGCTTAAGCCCCTTAGCTTAGCCCCCTTTTCCCCCGACTCTTAGCCCTCCTTTCCCATTCTGGTGAAGTTTGGCCCTGCATACTCTTTTACATGGTTGGTTTGTAACAATGATGAGTTTTTATTAAAAATTGAGCGTGATTACATATTACAATGATGGCTCACTGGCTATTTTAGCATTTGACTCTCCAACCTAATAACCACATAGGAACTTTGACCACAAAATACATATACACAAAGGAACTCTGGCCCAAATTTCCTGGCTCAACAACTTATGTGTTCATTTACATTTATATGTACAATTGGGGTTTGACCTAGGGGTATTACAAGGTTATGCCCCATTCAAAATAACTTTGGAGCTTAATAACCTACATTTACATAACTTCCTATATGATTTTGGAGACTCACATTCATTGATTACCTTGGCTATTATGAAGAAATTGGGATTGTACATTACCAAGCCCTACAAAGAACTCTATTTCTTTGACTCCGAGAAGATCCAATGTTTAGTAATGATGAAAGACTTGGTGGTGATGATGGTTGAAATGCCAAGAAAATTTGTCATGATGGATATGGTGATTGTTGAAGCCTCTCCCACCTATGGTAGGCTGCTACTAAGACATTGGGGTACTTCTATAGGCGGTAGCATTTGATTTGACCTATCTTTTGCTGCCATTTATCTATTTGGGGTGCATAGTAGGCCTTTTATAAAGAATGAAAGATGACCTATACCTTCTTTGATCCAAAAAACCCATTGAATTTCTTATCCTACACCTTTGCCAACATCAAAAATTTTCTCCTCACATATTAGGAAATGTCGAGGAATGGATATGAACACTTGTTATTTAAAGAAGAAGAGGTTGATCCTTTAGGCCTATGGAATTTAAGATTTGACCAAGCATGTAGTACAAAAGGTAATGGAGCAAGGTCTCTCTTAGTCTCATGAAAGGGAAAGGAATTCCCCTAGGTTTCACACTATATCTTGAGTGCATGAACAATGCAATAGAGTACGAGGCTTTTATCCTGGGATTGGACATAACTAGAATGATGAGAATGAAACTCCTCAGGATTTTTGGAGATTTAGACCTAGTCGTAAACCAAGCAAAAGAAATATGCTAGACCAAGCACCCTTAGCTGATGTAGTAAAAGCATGAAGTTTGGAACAAGTTTGAAAATCTTTTCAATGTAGTGATCCTTACTGCTATGTTGAGAGAAACCAACCACAAGGTATATAATTTAGATAAATCCACCATTGACTTCACCTCTCCAAATTTGGATCATCTATACTATATGAAAGTCATGCATAGACCTGACATCATTGACAATATCAAGAGATCCCAACTGTTTGAAGGTGACGCTCAGATTGAAAGATTTGTAAACATGGTGGATAAATATAAGAACATGAACATTCACTCAAATGGGGAAGAAGAACAAAAAGGTCATTTAGATATAGGTTGGCCACCTAACCACTCTACTCTTGATATGATCAGGGGACAAAGGATTATCCAACTAAAAACAAATTTTATCCATCAATGCTTAGTTCCTTTAGAAAGAATGTTTGACTCAAAAGATGTGCCTGGAAAGCCCTTCATTAAACCATAATTATTAGAGGTGAGGGACAATTTGAACACAACATAGGACACTTGGTTTGTCAAGTTGTCAAAGATCTTATGCCTTGCTGAAAGAAAAGAGTACCTTGAGATACTCATAGAGTTCTAGGACGTCTTCACATGGAGGTATGGAGATCTAATGACCTATGTTCCTTCCATTTTTCAACATCATATTCCTTTGAAGGAATGTGTTGATCCTTTCAAACAAAAGCAAAGGAAGCCAAATTTGTTGGTGTGCACTCTTATTAAAAAGTAATTCAAGAAGCCACATGATGCCAAGATTATTATACCTGTGAGATACTCGGTCTAGATAGCAAATCTAGTACTTGCCAAAAGGAAGAATGGAGAGATAAGGCTCTATGTGGATTTCAGAAACCTAAATATAACATCCCTAAAAGATAACTAACTCCTATCAAAGATGGATTAGATGTTACAGAAGGTTGTAGGGTTGGAGAGGATCTCTCTGCTAGATGATTTCTTAAGATATAATCAAGTCAGGGTGGACCTAGAAGGTGTGTTGAAGATGACATTCACAATTTTGTGGGGAACGTTTTCCTTTATAAAGACACCTTTCAAGTTAATGAATGGAAGGAGCACTTTTTCAGAGGGCCATGTATTATGCCTTTGTTGATATCAAGGACCCTTCTATTGTAATCTATCTATATGATATGATAATTTTCTCAAAAAACGTTGTTGACCATCTTGGTCATTCGAGGCAATTTTTTGATAAGGTTAGAAAGTTTGGCATATCTATCAATTGAAAAAAAATTGTTCTTTGAAATGGTGGAAGGGAAACTAATGGGCCATATCATATCTTCTCTAGGTGTGAAAATTGATTTTGAGAGGGTGGAGATGATAAACAAAGTTTCCCTTTCGAGGCACAATAAGGACATACAATCCTTCCTTGGGAAAATTAAATTCCTTCAGAGGTTCATTCCAAAATTTTGCTAAGCTCAAAAAGCATATGACATGAATGTTGAAGAATGACAATAAATCAGGTGGGACGACCCAACTAGAGAGTCCTTTGCAATAAAAATTAAATCCCTTAGAGAAACTTCTATGTTGATCAACTCTAATTATAAGAAAGACTTGATGATCTTTCCATTTTGTTATCAACATACCATAGATGTCGTCCCATTACAAAAGAATGATGAGGGCTATCAAAAACCCATTGCATTTTTTAGAAAGGCCCTCAGGGATGCCAAACTAAAGTAAACATTTATGGAAAAACAAGCTTATGCCCTAGTCAAAACTTTGGAATATTTAAGAGAGTATGTGTTACTGGCCTAAATAGTTGCTTATGTGCCTCACATTTCAGTTAAAAACATTTTTTCCCAGCTAAATGATGATGGAAAGAGGGGAAGTGGATCACCAAGATCCAGGAGTATGACTCGATGATCAATCCTACCAAGTTGATTAGAGGGCAAGGTCTAGCCAAGCTAATGCATAAACAAACCTACATGCAATATGCATTAATACAATTGAGGGTTTTTCAGATAATGCCTTGGAAGAAGAATAGAAGGCTCGTATCGAATCATGTTGTCATCAAACATTATGGTACGGTGACATTTCTTCCATATTGATCATTGGACAATGTCCCTAAGTGATAGATAAATAGCAGAGGATCTCTTTAAAGATTAGAGTAGCGAAGTATTGTACAATCTAGGTGATCCAGATTTATGTAGGAACACAATGAAATACAGAAATACACATAAACACAGAGATGCATCGGAAATAAGACTTCATTTCATTAATAACAAATGACTGAAATATGCTTACAGACGGAATGGAAATAAACTAGCTAGGCGCTGGTAGCTTATCTCTAAGAAGAGATGTGGCC
>JASDQU010324441.1:0-12945 GCA_032191745.1 Picea mariana
TACAGCAGTGAGTGGCTTAGTGGTGGGACTTCACGCAGATTCCCGCCTCACATGGATCATGAGCTTTCAGAAGGGAGGAAGGAAGCATTTAGACGGATATATCAGGATAGAGCGTCCTTTGATGAGGTGGAGGCAGGCTTTATAGATTTTTCCACTGCCAGCGGGAGATTTTCTAACTATAATGTGCTCAGAGACAGGGGGGCTAAGAAGCCCCATGCTTGGTGGGCAACTCATGGGGCAGCATGCCCTCCTCTACAAGAGTTAGCCATAAGGATCCTTTCTTAGGTTACTTCATCCTCTTGTTGTGAGAGGAATTGGAGCACATATGGGAATTTGTACAGTTTGAAGAAAAGAAGGCTTGAGCAGTCCAGGGCAGAGTCAATGGTGTATGTGCACACCAACCTCCGTCTTATTTATAGGTAGAGGGAGGAGTGGTTGAAGGGAAAGACAAAGATGTGGGATGTCTTTCTTGATGATATGGGTTTGGACGACACTGTTGAGTTGGCATTGGCCAACATGGATCTTAATGACCCAGTGCTAGAGCCGGTCACTTTTGAGGATGATATTCCTCTTGAGGGGTCATCCTCCACGACAGCAAATCCAGTTCCACAGATTGGATTGGATGATCATGCAAAGCAGTGGAAGATTGGAGGAGAGAGCAGTGGCAACGACGTTGATTTTGATGATGATGAGTATGACATGGAGCCAGATGACTACTGACCACTGACCACTGACAGTCTTGTGCTATGGGATTCTTCCATCTACGGTTCTAGTATCTTGTTCTACCTTATTTTGTATTTGCCACTGGCATTCCCACCTATAGTAGGCTGTGGCTATAGGTTGTAGCCTGTAGCAGTGACTCAGGAGTTTATGTCTATGTAACACATTTTGATTTTGATGACTTAATGAGAAAACTGCAATTTATGGTTTGAATTTCTTGTGTGTTTCAAATTTCAATGTTTGTCATTATGATTTTAATATTTATCAATTATCAATTTATCATGATTCATGATTCATGATTTATGTTAGAACTTAGAACTTAGTACCTAGTTGTATGATGTATCATTGTATGATTCAAGATTGAATAATGAATTTGTAATATGTATCATCATCATCATTCATGTAAAATTTAAATGTTTACAATTTTATTAATTTTGTATGTGTAATTCATAATTTAATATATATATATATATATATATATATATATATATATATAACGTGTCCTCCGTGTCCTGTTTCTGGGGGTCGCCATGCCCGTGTCTAACACTCGTATTTCCGTGTCCTCCGTGTCCCATGTCCACGTGTCTAGTGACTTAGTATAGGGGTATGCGTAATCAAATCAAATGGTTCATGAACCCTTAGACCAAGTCTCAGCTCATTTGGACAAGTTTTGCTAGACCATTGTCCATGAGGAGTCCAAGTCGGTCAAAAATCAGCATGTAATTGGCTTAATTAAAATAGCCAAATTTTGGAAAAGTCACTAAAGTCATGAGAGAGAGTGGGAAAAGTGTCCCAAATGCTTTTCCTAAGTTGGGAAAATGATTTCCAACTTAGAAAAACCCCCTTTGCTTAGCCCACAACCCACATTGAACATCTCCTTAGAAGAGGGGCGCCCCCCTTTGCCCAATAACTCATGAAAAATTAAAAATACACCATGGGGGCCCCCCAATACTTTGGTAATACCCCCCCATTCATCCCCACTACACTTTTAATTAATGGGGAAGGTGGTTTCCCCCTTCCCCACTCACCCCTCAACCTCCTCTCATAACCTAGAAGTGCACCCCTCTTGATGTGACCCTCCTCCTTTGAATGGATGCCACTTGGAGCACATCCAAGTGGGGTCTCTCCTCACCTTTGCCTATAAAAGAGACCCTCTCCCCCTCATTTCTCCATCATCTCTTGAAGCAAGTCTATTATGCCAAAATTTCTCTCATTCTTTCCCTCTCTCTCTTGCTACAAGTATTTGTAGCAACATTTTGTGAATAATAAAGGAAGCTTTGGAGAATCTATGGTGTGCATTGGGAGTCTTCTTGGTGCCTTCATTGTGTTCTTGTGAGGTGATACATTTCCATTTCATTTTTGCATTTTGGTTTCACTAAGTTCTACTTGGAGACTCAAGCAAAGTATTTTGCTTGGGTGATATTAGTAGTAGTATTGCTATTGATCTTGTGGTAGTTTCTTATAAAGTTTGCAAAGCATTTTACAAGCATTTTGGATGCTCTCACCTCCTTGTTTCCTTGTGTAGCAAAGGCAAGCTTGTTTGGGGATCATTAGAGGATTGAAGGAGTGGTTTTAGAGTGGAAAACTCACTCTTTTCAATTATTCAAAGTTTCCAAAATTTATCTAACTTTCTTTTCTTCCTTTCCTTCATTTCTAAGCATTGTTATGACATAGAATAGACACTAAGAGTATCATATTCATATTCAGAAATTTACATTTAAAATGGCGTTTATTTGGGCTAATACTACGTTAATAAGTTTCTTGGTTTTGTAGCTTTTCCTATAAAATATACCTTGTTGTTTTTTACACAGATTTTTAGCTACAAGGAGGAAAATCTATTGGTATTGAGCCCCAAAGGCCCTCAAAAGGCAGTCTAAAGTTGGGATATCATATCCCCCTTCTTCTTCTTCCTCTAAGTCATTGTAAGCCACCCTTGAGAGTCTCATGGGTGTGTCTTCTCTTAATTTACATCAAAAATCTGATACTGTAATAGTTAGAATTAATTGCCCACGCCTTGCAAAGAGAGTGGCTTAAGCCATCCTAGCAAAATCGTGAAGGCTAGAGGTAGTTTTATTTCTTGTTTTTCTTTTCACACCCACCTTGGCCAAAACGGTAAGCATTGTGCCTCCACTTGTGCCATTGTTGAGGTTTCTTTTTAATTTTCTTGTCATTTTAATTCTTTATTTACATCCACCTTGGCCAAAATGGTAGGCATTGTGCCTCCACTTGTGCCATTGTTATGGGGTTGCAATTTAATTTTCTTTACGCAAACTACAAAGCATTTCAATTATTTATTTTTTCCCTACCTTGCAAGAACTTGCATAAGCCATCCTTGCAATAACGGAAGGCTTGAATAATTTTAAAATCATTGCAAAAGTAATCTTTTTGTGCTCTATTTTTGCTTCGTATTCTCCCCCCTTGCCACTTTGTGGATCCTGGGTGACAAGAAAGGGCAAAGGTTGGAATTTAGTAATTAGGCATCCAATCATTATTGTTTCCACCATCAAAAAGAAGGCTTGAGGAAGATACTTGGGGTACTAGGTCAAGGATGATCTCACGGCACTAGGTGTCCCCCGGGTTGAGTACACTTGCTCTTTGGATTTGACTTGTGGAGCTAGGGTAAGGCCTTGTTTGCCTTGCTTATTGAGCACCCAACACTTCCACACAACTCACTCTCTTGTGAGATCTTATTTCTTGTGCCCTACTAGGGTAAATTTGGTGTTTAAGTGAGGCGCACTTGTTCTTGGAGGATTTTTCTTGGCATTTATGGCATTTCTCTCAAGGAAGGTTTACAACTAGGGTTTGCACATGTTTTTCTTCATGATATGTAAGTGTTTTTCCTGCAAAACTTCTTGATTGAATGGTTGTAGGTTAGTATTCTTGCATTTACTTTTAAATTTGCTAATTTTAAAACCCTAGGTAACAAGCACACAAGTAGGTCATTGTTACATGTCCCCTTGTTGAGAAATAGTTTTCAGCCATTGAAGAAAGAAGATATAGCCTAGTCGTTGCTACACTTGTCTTCCTTTTTTTCTGAGCTAGCGTTGAAGTTATAGGTTGAAAAGAGGAGACGTCCTAGGCCTAGTTTGACTACACCTAGGGTTTCACCTTCTAGGGTTTGAAGGCCTTGCCTTTGCAACACTTTCTCCCTTAAATTTATACTTTGAGCTAGCCGTTTTGCCAAGTTTATTTAGAGAAGGAGGAAAGCGCACGAGGCCTTGCTTAAGCAACACCGGAGTGAGCCTCTTTCCCCTAGGGTTTTGATTCTAGGGCCCTGCCTTTGCAGCACCATAGAACCCTACCTTCTAGTCTCTAAGTTTTCATCCTTCCGAGACCTTGTGCCCTTGCTTTTGACTCCATATACCCTAAGGCACTGGTTAGATCTCCAACGTTGAGCCTCTAGTGTACAAAAGATACCTTTAAAACCCTAAATTTTAAAACCCTAACTAACATTTACTAACAAAATAAAGGCTGACGTCATAGTGAATATCTCATCTTGACGCAGCAAAGGTATAATATAAGCAATTGAGTGATGACATCAAGCATTTATTGAACAAATCATTGATTGGATATACTATTGGCTTAGTCATCTTGGTAGATATTGATGAATTGATAATCTTTCATAGGCTAATTAACAAAATGTTGACTTTCATCTTGTATCTATTGCATTGCTTATTAAATGAAATCAGATAGTTAAAGAAGTATTAACCCTTTGAGTTATAGCCTGCAAATATATATATTGTTTTGCTATTGTCTTGTTCCGGGCAGGTGTTTTCAACAAGGCCTACACTTCTTTTATTGGTTGACTAGCCCGACTATCCGACATTGGTGGTGTTGCCGTCCTTATGCACACTTGCAAACGTGAGTTAAGTCCTACTCACTTAGTGTGCCCTCGGAGACACAATGTCTAAGTTTCAGCCCACACTGTCACCTTGACTGAAACTTCTTCCGTCTAGGCTTACTCCTAGGGAAGCCAAGGGGGGTAGTCCCTAAGTTGCTAAGTTAGTTTTAAGTTATGGGTTCTAGGAGTTAATTTCAATTGATTAGAGGCTAAGGGGGGAAAATTAGCCTAGGATGACAAGCAGCAATGCAAGTGCAAGTCTAAGTCTAAATGTGAGACAACCCTTTCCCTAAGTCAACTAAAGACTAGTGCCTAAGGTTGGGCAAGGGGTCAACTATGTTTTGGGGTGGTTCAATTACAAGAAGTTTTACAAGTAAATCAAACTAAACTACCCCAAACCAAGATTAGAATTACAAAAGAATAATTAAGTGTTATCAAGTTTACAAGTTATCAATATACATCAACTAGATACAAGATTACAAATGTGCAAGATATACAAAAGATATAAACAAGTCACACCCTAGGGCCAAGCATGCCCCAAGTGGCACTTACTCCACTTGGACTGCCTTCACTGGCAACTAACCACTCAAGCACTTAAAGATCAAAGTCAGTGATGCCTCCCCAAGTGGGATACTCAATCACTTACTTTATCCACACCACAACAAATATTGATCAACAAGATATATCAATGATAATAAACCAATATGTTACTTCAAGATGAAAGATAAAGACAATTAGTTGCAAGGAAAAAGATATAGCAAATGAAATTATCACAAGTGTGTTTGCCTATCGATACATCTACTTTCCCCCAAACATTCACAAAGTGATCTATGCAACTAGTGTACTTTCTTAAGTATTTTAGATTTTCTCACCCCCTAACTAGATGTGTGTCTTAACTTCTAACTTCACCAAATAACTGCCCGGTGCTCAAGATACTGGGGCTACGAGTCCCCATCCTAGCTTCCAAGGTCAGCCCGTCGCCACTGCAAATAAGAAGTAGTCAGAGAGGGGATCTCCCAAACGAAATCACAGGACGGTCCCCCGCCACTTCCCCCAAAGACTGTCCCTCTTACCCGTTTTAGATGGTGAAACGAGTTGTTAAAGACCCCTAAAATGTTACTAAGTGTTGTTAGGACCTCCGGGTGGGTCTTTAGAGTGTGTTGGGTGTATTTTGACAAGTTTTAGACACTTTTATTTTAGTGATTTAGCGTATGGCCGTGAGCAAAAGTTATCCAAAACGAGTGCTTGAAAATAAAGATTATACCACCATCAACATGTAAAGATAGATCCAATATGATAACCAAATGTTTAAACCATCAATGTAACATCACATGAAAGAACATTTAAAGATATTCAACAATATGACCATGAACCATAAACCATGTAATGATACTTGAAAGGGAAATAAGGATAGAACTTCAAACACTTACAAAGTTTAAACCATAAGCATGTGAAAGGTGATGTATGAAATACTTGAAATGTGTTAAGTATGATAGCTTAAAATGTTAAACCATAAGCAATTAAACTTTAAACTTGTGAAATGTTAAACCATAAAAACATGTGATATGCCAAAGTATGTGTGTAATGTGCAAGTGTTAAAACTTTAGAGGGCCGTGAGCATCAATATGTGAATGGGCCGTGAGCAATGTATATCAAATCATAAGCATTAAACCCTTAAACATCATCTCATTTGTGTGTGAAGATAAAGTGTTGAAATGTGATCAAGGCTGTGAGCAAAGTGAGCAATTTCAAGCTAGGTCGTGAGCAATCATTCAAGTGTGCGAACCGTGAGCAATTGTACCATCAACCACATGAAAGACTAAACCAAAATATGTGTGTTGTATGCCTAAAATCACCACTAGGCCGTGAGGAAAGAAGTGAGATAGGCCGTGGGCTAAACCAGCATCAAATATAGACAAGGCCGTGAGCCAAGATGGCTAGGCCGTGAGCAAAGTGGTGTCAAAGTGTGCCAATAATTGCACTAGTCCGTAAGCTAAAGATAGCTAGGCCGTGGGCTAAAAGCCCCCAATTTGTTTCTTAGTATGTGATCTCAAAATGTTCAAAATATTGATCAATATCACATATAGTTATGCAAAGTTATCCAATGAAATAGCTTAAAATACCAATGAACTTAACAAGTAGTAGACCACTAGAGTATTATTACTTCAATATGCCTCTAAGATTAGTTAAACAACTTAAGAGATAGTAGATCTAACACATGTAATCACATTCAAGCTATCTAACCATTAAACCATGAGATATAAGAGCATACGAGAACTATGAAGGAAATAAACTTGCAAATGAAAGACTATCTAAGATATCATCAACTCACAAGCATTAGAAAACCATCACAAGTTAATTTCCTTAAGCCAAGGCGATTTTGGGGATGACTCCCCCAAGGTGTCGGCAAGTGAGTTAACTCTACTAAAATGAACTTGCACAGAAAATGAGGGCTTTGAGTCTTATGTCCTCCACATACATGGAGAGACTAGACAGGCTGTTGGCCTACTCCTCAGGCAAAAACCATTTTAGTATTGCCAACAAGCATTAGGTTTATTTTAGAAATGAAGGAACTTGAAAGAGGAAACACCACTACTAAGGCCAAGGTGGTGGCAAGCCTCCCGGTATTGGCCAAAGAGGGTAGCTGATATATACAATAAACAATGAATGAAATATAAGCTAATCTAAGTTATATGGACAAAGAACGATTACCCTAAGTTGGATTGATTTTATGAGCTCAAAATGACTTAGAAAAACTTCAGAAATTTAGAGTAAAGAGATAGGGAAGAGGAGAGATGTTACACAAACCGAAGAATAGCAAGTTTGGAAGCCTCCTAGGTGTTGTATGCAGCTTATACCTTCAATATATGTCGCTGCCCTGCAAAAACAGCAAGCAAAAGCTTGCTGGAAATGCTGCAAAACACCAAGAAAAGTTACAGAAAATTTCTGTGTATACATAGAAAATTTCCAGCAAACAAATATGATAGATAAATGATATTTTTGACCTTTCTAAAGCTAAGATATCAGCTGAAAATCAAATGGAAATGATTGCAGAAAAGTATGTAGTAAAGGAAAGAGATTTGGAATGTAGGAGAGTCTCAAGGGTAGACTCCTCTTCGAATGCTATCCCAAGTGAAACCCTTGAAGTGACCTGCAAAAGCTTAGTGAAACATATGCAACATAGAATAGATAGATATCATGAATCAACCTAGAACGAAACTACTTGCAAATTCTAGGTTACCCAAAATGATCATAAGCTAGCAAGTGATACTCTTCAACTAGCTCACCTAAGCAAAATACTTTGAACCTAAGATCTATTCACTATGATCATATCAACAAAAAGTAAACAACATCACCTCATGTGTATGGAGCAAGAAGAATACTCAAAAATGCACCAATGATCCTCCAAAGCTTTTTCTCATTACCAAAATATGAGAGCAATGAGATGGATGGGAATATGGCAAGAGCAAGAAGATGGGAATGAGAAAAATTTCAGCATAATAGTGTTAGCACAAAGATTGGTGAGTGAAAGAGTGAGAAAGGGTTGTATTTATACCCTAGGAGGCAAAGTGAAGGCACTTGGATGAAGTCCAAGTGTCAAATCAATAGCTAGAGATCAAATCCCAAGAAGGGGGGCGCCCAAGCTAGGGTTTGACTCATGCAATGATGAGAGGATGAGGTGGAGGCAAAGGATAGGTGGTTTATCTATCCAAGAAGGGCGCACTAGCCATTTTAGGAGGGCCCACGTGCCAAAAATAGCTTTTGGTTGAGGTTTGGGTGAGTTCCAACGATTCACCATCAAGAGAGGGCGCACCATAGAAGAGGGCGTGGGGTTTAGGGTGAGTTTAGCTAGGTAAAGGGTTAGGGTTTTGGTAGGTTAGGGTTTTGGTTAGTCTAGGGGGGCGCTCCACATGTGTGGATGCCTCTTTTCATGTTTCGAGGAGAGATTTGGGGGATTTGGTTGTTGGTGGGTCGTTTTTCCCCTTAGGGAAAGAGGAAAAAGGGTGAAAAAGTGAATTAATAGGTTGAATTAAGTTGGGAAAAGGTTAGGATGGGTTTGGGTAGGTTAGGAGGGTCTAACTTGCTCATTGCCATCTTAACATCCACTCACTAACTCAAAATTACAAAGTTTTTATGATATTCTAATAATATCACCTTAGCAATTAAAATTGTTGTTTTGCCCTAAACTGACTCTGAGTGGACTAAGACATAGTTAACTTAGTCTCACTGAGCTGAAACTTGGTCCATGGGTGTAGGGAGTGTTATTCCATTCATTTTGAGCACAAATACCCCTATCTTTCTCCCAAAGACGAAGTTTTTACAATATTTAGCTCAAAAAATAATTAATTAATTAAAAAAAATTTAAAATTTAATTAATTAAAAAAAACCTATCTAGACTCGACGGAATTCCGCGAAACTTCAGACACTGCCTGACATGGTCATTTACAATAATCCTAAGAGGTTACTCAGTGAATGAGACCACCAGAGCGCCTTCCACCACTTTGGAGGAAGTCAATGGAGGGAAAAACTCAAGGGAAGTCGGCCAGGAGCTTGTCTGGTCAACAACCTGAGGATAAAAAACCCCCGATGAAAGGAACTCCCCTGATGGGTCACCCAAGGTACCTGACCTAACTATGACCCATGCAAACATTATTACATTATAGACCCACGCAGGGGTGCGGAAATCCCGTTTACAAAAATTTAAGTGCTGGGGTATCAGATACCCAAGTAGAACCATAACTGTCTTCAACATAGATAAACTTCATGATACATGAGTTGACCCCTGTGCTAAATAGGCGGTCAACAGGTGGTAACCTGCGAGGAGGGAAATCTTAAAACTTGACCTTGTATCCTTTGCCTCTTCAAACCCCAGGTTACCGGGGATGTCTCCCCTGGGCTAACCTCCCTAAACAGAATGAACCTCCCCATCGAGGTGACATTGGGTGGGAAAGGTTCCTGTTACGCCAGTTTGTCCTCTATCCTTTAGCCTGTGACCTAAACTACAAACTGTGCGATAACAGAGAGGATAACGGTTTTGGGGAAGTCACATAGACTAGGCTTCAATATATCACATCTAATCCCCCTAATCAAAGAGAGACCTAAAACTTACTAAAATTAACCTACACGCTATTTCACAACATTTGCAATTTCATGTTCAAAGCAATTTATTTCACAACATAGCAACTCAAGTTTACTTTTCAAGCAATCTCAAAGTTGTGTGATTTATATTTCAAACAAGGGACTTTCAAGCAAATTTACCTTTCAAGTTTTGCAATCATATTTCAAAGCAAGTCACTTTCAAGCAACTCACTTTTCAGGCAACTTCTTTTATTGTGGATATCTCATGTTCATTGGTATAAAATCTAACTCTTCTTTTGTACAATTGTAAGATCATCTAATTGGATATTCTTTTTCATCGTAAATTTCACCTATGACATGCTTCAATTATTTCATTTATAAAATGATGTGAGTTGAATGTTTCATTTACTTAACTATTCTTTAGTTTATTTTATGTATTTTGCGCAATTATCTAATTTATCTTTTTCATTGTAAGCTATCTTGCCATATTCAATTTGTATATTTCATCGTGTAACTATCTCAAGTTTAAAGTGATTCCTTTCTTTATTGTTGATATCCTATAGCATTGTTTATTTCTTGTATAATTGTACTTAATTCTTTTGTTGTATAAACCAATTGACTCCTTACCCAACTTTAGGCACTAGTCATAGCTGATTTAGGGAAAGGGTTGATTTTCATTAAAGATTTGCACTTGCATTGTTGCTTGTCATATAGGCTAGCTTCTCCTTACCTTTAACAAACTAAAATTCACTCCTAGAATTCATTTAATAATTCACATAGTAACTAGGGTCTACCCCCCTTGGCTTACCTAGGAGTAAGCCTAGAGGGAAGAAGTTCAAGTCGAGGTGACAGTGGACTTGAACTTAGGCATTGTGCCTCCAAGGACACACTAAGTGGATGGAGACTTTTTCCACGTTTGCAAGTGTGTATAAGGACGGCAACAACGCCATGGTTCCATTACTTAGGGTAATACCTCAATCGAGTCGCTAGATGAAATTTATGAAAATGTCATCAAAAATGGAAAAAGGAACTTCCCTCAAATGGAGTCGCCAGGCAAGCTTACAGGAAAAGGATTTGGGATCAAAGCTTGCTAAAGTGTCGTTAGGGCACGAAAAAGGATTCAAAATCCTCCCTGGCAACGGCGCCAAAATGTTATCACACAAACTGTAAGTTGGGAAAATCCCAACCCCATCCACGAGATGGCGATAACCGTTGATGAATGCAGCTATGTGAGACATTCTCCAACGTACAAACATGTGAGGTGTGGATCATTGTAGCTATGTGAAGTCTTTCTCTCAGCTTACAAACCTGAGAGAAAGCCCCTAAGAAGGGTACGTGGTTCCTGCCTGAGCAGAGTTGGGAACATAGAGATGACCAACTCCATTCAGAGAGTTGAGAAGAACTCTAGATGATTATCCAGTGGAAAAGTGATCTGTTGAGTTAGGATGTGCCTGTGGCTAAGCACAAGGTGAACGTGTGAAATCCCAAAGTGCTAGGTGCATCGTCATGAGAACAGAAATGAAGATGATGTATTAGCCTCCTCTAAGCAGCAGAGTTGACGAAAAGACTCCAGATGATTCTCCTGTCATTGACAGTGGGAAAGCAGATCTGTAGAGTGGACGTGTTTGTGGACGAGCACAGGTGAACGTGTGAAGACCTGGTTCTTCTGTGTAATGCAATGAATCGAAGCTATGACATTCCTATGGATGTGCCCCTACTGGATGAGCACTAGTGGGTGTATCAGATCCTTTGCTATATATTGTTCAAGAGTCTGACCTACCTGTAACCCTAATTATTATGTAAAGGGTACAGATCAGCCCTATCTTAATATGACTAATGAACAGGATAATTAGTATTGTTAATATTAATTATAATAATAATAATAATAATATATTTGACTTAGAGAGGTCGACCCTGTTGAGCCAATAGATGCTTTTGTTGATTGGTCAAGTCTAATATAAGGAAGGGATGATTCTCCATTGTACAATCATATCTTCCTTGTGTGTTTGGAAATTACAGCAAATAGATCTACTTCGGAAAAGGTGCGCACCTCTCTTGGACGCTAGTCTTCTAGGGCTTAAGAACCCTCTTGTGTGCTAAGTCATTCTTGGTGGTGAAAGGTCTTTCTCTTGAAGAATATAGCAAAGGATTTGGTTGGGTTTTCTTCCCTTGCTGAGAAGGGTTTCCCAAGATATTGTTGATATTATGGTAGTTGCGGGAGGTATTTACCTCCACGTGTAAACCTGACAAGGATAGAACACTCTGGGAAGCAAGAAGAAACCCTAATGAGTTGACTAATAACCCTAGAAGACTTGTCGGCTCAAGAAGATAATTTATATTAGGTTATTAGCCTCCAAGAGAAGAAGTCGGCCAGAAGAAATAATAATATACTGAACAGACACATACCGAGAATAAGAAGTCGGCCCAGGCAGTTAGCCAGGAATACTATAAATACAGGGCGTCAGTCTCTCATTTGTCATAGTCTCAGAATTGCAGAGCAGCAACTGGTGCGCACTGCAGTGCCCAGTCTTGTGCGCAGGTTTGATGAGAGTTGTTGGTGCAGTTGTTGCAGCTAGCAGTTACGTTTTGGCTTGGACTATCTCTTGGCTAGGGTTTGAAACATCTGATTAGCCTTTGTTGATGCGCTATCCTTGGGGAAAGGTGTGTTACCCTTTGTTTGGCTATCTAGCCTAGGGTTTGCTTCCGGAGTGATTCTTTGTCAAGGTTAAGGTGCTAGGAGGGTGGCTTCGGCCTATGGTTGGGTGACAAGGGTATTGTCAATGGTAAAACGAGCACACATCTTTTATATTCTAACAGGTTATGGGCCCACACCTCCTTCATTCAGTCTAAACGTTGGAAGGAAACATAGCCGCTAGGATATTAGGATTGCTGAGGAACTGCCACTAGGGTTACTAGCAAAAGCAGCTTCCAAGACACTGTCGCTAGGGTTACTAGCAGGAGCAGTTGTAGAAACCTTAATCCTCTTGTTGATGCACCTTAAGTGAAGAGATTGACCTAATCTCCGAACAGATCAATGCGCCCTAGCCTAGCGCATCTCTTGGTATTCTCAGCAAGCCAAGACGTCAAGTTTGAGTTTATGGTCAAATCTAGGGTTTGACCAAGTCAAAGCAGCCATGACTTATTCTATGAAGTCAGAGAACAAGTTAGATGGAGCCTCTAACTTCAGAGCATGGAAGACAAGGATTGACCTCATCCTTGCCAAGAATAAAATGTTGGATATCGTGAAAGGAAAGATCGTGAAGCCAGAGTTTGAAGAAGGAAAAGAGAAGGAACCGCAGAACGTT
>JASDQU010324446.1:0-12932 GCA_032191745.1 Picea mariana
TGTCTAGAAGTCTACCTTCGTTGCTTTGTCTCTGATAAACAAACACAATGGTTCAAATGGTTACCCTTGGAAGAATGGTGGTATCACACTTCCTTTCATACTACAACAAAAATGACACAATTTAATGGCACTTGTAGCATCTCTTTCGTCACCTAAATGAGCAAAATAGAGATTATTACAAGCCCAGTTGAGTTAGCTAGGTAGGACAACAGTGAATGCAAGAGTTAGAAATATCAAGCATATGATATAAACAAAAGACTAAACTAAGAACAATAAAATAAACTAAACTAGAGTGCATAAGGACATTAGAACAAAAACAAACAACTTTCATGCCACCAATGGATAGGATGTTATTAGTGGAAGGAAAACACAAAAGAGAAAGAGAGACTTATGGGTCCCCTCTTCCTCCAAGGGAGGGCTCTTGAACCCCAAAAAAGTGAGCTCTTCTTACAAATAACAAACTTGAAGGAAATGGTGAAGAAATTCCAAGCTCATTCACTCAAGAGGTGATGTGAATAGCTCCAATGAAATGGTGCTTGTAAGCTCTTGACAAGGAAAGAGGATCCTCCAAGAGAATATAGGTAGCATAAAAATACAAATCAATTCCTTGAAAATGTAGTGCACCCATGGCCTCTTTTTAGAGCATAGATTTGAGGCATTATTCAACCAACCTTTAGTGTGAACAAGGGGCCCTTTAGGGCACCCTTAGGTCTTTGACCAGCCCCCCAATTGGATTCAGCCGAGATTTGAGTGTCAAATCGACTTGGGAGATGAACCAGAAGTGGGTGGGAGGCTGGCCAATATCATAAATCTGTCGTTCTAAGGTGTGTGTGAAGTTTTACATCCAGAGTCACACATCATGTGCATGTGCACTTTTCTTGCGTTTTTGAATGGCGCATGTGCGTGCACCCCCTGTGTAGTCTTAGCGCATGTTGATTTTATTACTGGTTGTATAGTTTTGGAACTTTTGGAAATTCATTTTTGGTCCATGGATGAACTAATTGATGTTTGAAGATGTTCGATTCCTGTAACCATTTGCGGACAAAATTCCAATGATAACAAATGCCCCGTGATGGATGAGGTTAGGAGCATACATATAGTCGAAATTCATCAATGTTTCTTCTACTGAGAGTACCATTGTAAGAAAGAGAGAGAATGAGAGTGTCAAGAGTGACCCGTTGGAGGGAGAGGGGAACCTGTAGGACCCAAACCTTTCACAAGGTGTAAAAAGTAATGTTATGTACAAGCGAGGTGGGCATGTGCCATACTCATGTCATGTAACTCAAAAATGTGTAATACAGTAACTGAGGCTGTGTGTTGGTGGAGATGACTACAACACACTTGGGGGCATGTTGAAAATAGAAGAGGAGAATTATTATGGTGAAAAAACTCTAAAAAGAGGAGATGACACTGAAGAAGTTTCGATGATTCATAGGCGNGTGTTGGTGGAGATGACTACAACACACTTGGGGGCATGTTGAAAATAGAAGAGGAGAATTATTATGGTGAAAAAACTCTAAAAAGAGGAGATGACACTGAAGAAGTTTCGATGATTCATAGGCATAGATGGCCTAACAATGTTCAGAGGTTTTCGAAAAATATAAAAACAAATTGCAATAATCGTAAAGTAAGACCCACCGCAACATGATAAAGTGTTGAAGTCAAATGGCATGGGGTAAACGATAGTAGAGAGCGATGATGGTTCTCTCTGTGTTGTCTGAGACTTCTCATGTCAAAGGTAATGAGAGTCAAGATACTGACACCTATCTGGAAACTGTGTTGATGTTGACAGAAAGGGAGACGTGACTTTGAGAAGCAGAGGGCTTCGTGAAATCCACTAGATGAAATCAGGAACTAAGGAGTAACATGGATGAATTCTAGAGATGGTGAGACTCGAGACTACCCTTGGTTGGGGGTAGAGGTAAAGTGGCGACAACCGTGAAACTACATCTAGCATCAAGGGGGTGGCTAGATGAGGGTAAATTATGTCATAGGCATGATAAAATGGATAAACACAGAGGTCAAAAGGTGTATGGTTTGTAAGATACTTTGGGTTTATGGATAATGTCAGGGATGGAAGGAAGTGAAAAAATTCCCCAACCAAGGGAAACAAGGGGTGCTTTGCTGAAAAAGGAAGGTCGCTAAAGGTGACAACATAAAGCTATGTAAATGCGGGAAGAAAAAGATTTGTACAATTACCAAAAGAACAAAAAATAAGTTGGGATAACTATGCAGATACAGAAACGGGTTCCCTAGTGTAAGATGGCTTGGCTTGATGATGGCACAAGTGGCTTGGAGAACAAGTGGAGGTTTAGGGCCCCATAGGTGGGTTTCTATATTAGGGAAATGTATGGAGGAAAATATGCAGATGGAAAAACTGACGGTGGATGAAATGGATGGTTAATTTTACTGCGGGGGTGCAGTCAAAATAGAGCCATGATGAAGTAACCTGGGAGTCCATTGGCCAGGCTAGCAAAATGAGGAGAAGGAGCATGTGGCTGGTTCTCAACAATGCATAAGACTCTCAGGACTCCCATCCTTGAAGGGTGAAAATAACATGAGTGTCAAAGTGCCAATGGGGACTATGAATGGGACAACTCATGTGGGGGAGAGTGCTACTGGGTGACAGTACCAAAATGCAGTGGAGGTGACAATACTGCAGAGCTGGATATAGTGATCCTAGAGGCAAAGATCAAAGGGTGTGACTGGGAGATGCAATTTGATATTTAGAGGGAATGACTACATGCCAGTGTCGATGATATACCTGAAGGGGTAATGTTGATGGGTGACGACCAAGTACCTGCACACATGAAAATTGAATACACGACGTGAACAATATCTCAAGAGAAATATCATATATCAGTGATTCAATAATGCATGAATGGAAGAATGCGTACCTGAGCGTAATATGAGAAAAAATCCCCCCAGGGGCCGAGGATGGATGGTGGCCCTGGGAATGTGACTGTGTAGGTGGAGGGATCCTGGTCCCGTGGCTGAAGAGGTATCAAAAAATGGATGCCTGGAGCTTCCGAAATTGAGTCTAGAAGTTTGGAAAAGGGCCTATATATAGATGGAGGGACAATATTGCCACCTCATTTGTACCTACTTCTAGAGTGATTGGATGAGAGATTTTAGAGGAGATTTGGAGATTCTGGGAGATCGAGTCGACCGATTTAGGATCAACGAGTGTCAAGTTAGTGTTCATAACCTCTTGCATTGTAGTTAGGATTCTTTTTTGGGTGGGCTCTATACAACAGGTCGTACAAGGGGTTGTGTGGGTGTGGGCCCCCTAGTGCATGGGCGATCGAGAGATTTGCATGCACGAGTGTGCGCCTATAATGTGGACATCCACAAACAGGGGTGCCCTAATGGGGAAAACATGCGTGCATGGCATGCACTCCTGTGCAAGGCACAACAATGCATGCATGCACGTCTGTATTCCTAATAGTTGTGCATGGTGCACAGATGTGTAGTGAACATGCACGTTATGATGCACACCTGTATGTATGACAGGGTGTTATAACCCTGTATGTATGTATGTGTTATTTGCACCAAACATACTTACCTGACATCAAGTCATCCCATATGCCTTCTTTGCCAAGCTAGTACTGAATAAATCTAGTTAAAAAACCCTCTTTATAAAGGCCCACGCACCCTGCTCCATTACTGCACGTGTGTACACTCTAGCTACTCCAACACATCACGCATGTACCTACAAAAGCACGGAAAAAGGAAAGTTGCTAACGAAACACACATCTTTAGGCAAGTTAACTAAAGCTTTAGGCCATGCATGGCGGTCATTCGACCAAATACCTAGCTCCTTCTAGCCTATAAAAGAAGGGGTAAGGGTCCCATTTGAAAGGAGGAAAAACATAGTAAAGAAACTCTACACAAATTTGTATTCCCCTTTGCCCAAGATTCTACAACCATTTTGTGATTTCAACAAAGAAGAGAAGCAAGTCTGTTAGCATTTGGTGCACAGTAAAAGAGGATCTCAGGACCAGATTCATGGAGCAGTGGCTGGATTCATCATTGTAAGTTTCTTTAGTGAAGTTAATAATAAAGAAGTACTTTTCCCATCCCACCCTATGAGGTTTTTCATTAATTATTGTGTACATATTGATTAAATCTCTAACCCATTAATCTGTAGATCAAATGCATGTGGAGTTCTTTGTTTGTCTTTTGTGAATGCAAGTCAGCCTTGGGAGGAGAGTTGTAGTCAAAGAGTGACCAAGCATGAAGAGGGGTCGATATCAAAATGTCAAAAATAAGGTATGTTCACTTGATTTTCTTAACTGTGTATTTGCTTAATAACAATGGGGATTAGGCCTGGGATGATGGTAAAAAGTAGGAATATTTAGGTCTTTTCTACATGCATGATTAAAAACCTAAGTGCTAGTCCATAGGGGGATTTCCCAATTTTTTTGTGAGTGGGAAATCCCCCTACGGACTAGCACTTAGGGTTTTAATCATGCATGCAGAAAAGACCTAAAGATTCCTACTTTTCACCATCATCCCAGGCCTAATCTCCATTATTCTTAAGCAAATACACAGTTAAGAAGATCAAGTGAACATACCTTATTTCTGGCGTTTTGATATCAATCCCTCTTCACGTTTGGTCATTCTTTGACTACAACTCTCCTCCCAAGGATGACTTGCATTCACAAAAAACAAACAAATAAATTCACATGCATTTGATCTACAAATTAATGGGTTAGAGATTTAATCAACATGTATGCAATAAACAATGAAAAAACTCGTATGGTGGGATGGGAAAAGTACTTCTTTATTATTAACTTCAATAAAGAAACTTACAATGATGAAGCCAACCACTGCTCCACGAATCTGGTCTCGGGCTCCTCTTTTACTATGTACCAACTACTAACACACTTGCTTCTCTTCTTCGTTGAAATCACAAAATGGTTTCAGAATCTTGGGCAAAGGGGAATACGAATTCAGGTAGAGTTTCTTTACTATGTTTTTCCTCCTTTCAAATGGGACCCTTACCCTTTCTTTTATAGGCTAGAAGGAGCTAGGCATTTGGTCAAATGACCATCCATGCATGGTCGAAAGGTTTAGTTAACTTTCCCAAAGTTGTGTGTTCCGTCAGCAACTTTCCTTTTACCCTGCTTTTGTAGGTACACGTGGGTTGTATTAGAGTAGCTAGCATGTACACACATGTAGTAATGGAGTAGGGTGCATGGGCCTTTATAAAGAGGGTTTTTTAACCAGATTTGTTCAGTACTGGCTTGGCAAAGAAGGCATATGGGATGGCTTGATGTCAGGTAAGTATATTTGGTGCAAATTAGGGTTATAATAGATGCCCCTTAATGTGTGAGGTTAGAAGAGCATCTAATGGCCGAAATACATTACCAATCTTTATCAACGTACCAAACTGATAAGCCCAGGGACCAGAATTCAGGAGGTGCCATCTGCAAAATAACAATTGTCTCACCGAGGCGGGCATACCCATGCTCAAGATGAAATAAAATTATGGCTACCAATCAAATACACTATATATCCATGTCATATAACTATATAAAGTGTAGCTACGAGAAATACACAGTGGATCTACATCTCAAAATAAAAAAGATATACATGTATAGTATCCATCTTCTAAAAGTTGATAACGCCTGATGGCTGGAGATGAGGTCTTCAGAGCTCGAGGAACAACTTCAAAATCTTCAAAACTCGGGTAGGAGTGTAATATGAGTGTACAACTTCTCTACCCAGAGGTCTTCGATGGCTCGTCGGTCATGGACTAGAGAATCTTGATGATCAGACTGAAGGCTTCATTGATTTCAAACAAAGACTTGATTGAACCTTCGGGATGGCCAAGAATGAGGGAAAGAAACAATCTGCAGAGGGGATGACTCAGGCTTATAAAAAATTCCCTTGGATAATAGCACGACAAAAGATGAGACTCAGGCAGCATGGCATTAACATAAGTTTACAGAGGCAGGAGGCATTGCAAACTCTCCATATGTTTGGAATAATAACCAAACAGAGGAGGACATAGCTCAATGTAGCGGGAACAAATTCCTAAGGTCATATTAAATCCCAAGTTTTGACGAACAAACAGAAGGATGTGCTTTATCCAAGGATGACTCATTGTGCTTCCAATACAAACAAAATACTTTTCCCTTCCTCTTTTTGGGGTATATTTGATTTTTTTTATCTTTTTCAATAATTTTGGAAAAAGAAAAAAAGAATGTTATGTTACAAAGGAGGGATGAGTGTCACAAACATACGAGTTCAAGGCATAAGGACAAGACTTATGTTCAAAGAAAGGACACTCGGGAAAAATCCCTCCTAGAGCCAAAGGTGTCAAGACGCAGAGGAAAAGTGCTACAGGGCTTGCATAGAAGGCATGCTTCAGATGGTTCAGTTGAGAGCAACATGGAGCCATCATTAGACCATAGACATAGGTATGAAAACGTGGTTAACAAAACACACAATGGTAACGTCCTTCGATGTAAGTTTAACGAGGCCATAAAAGGTAAGCTCGATGGTTTTTCATATTTAGAGAGTCTGAAAAAACGTAAAAGGAGACTCCAATGGGGTACCTTTATTTAAGGTAGACTAGTTGGTTCAAAAAAGGGGTAAACTAGCACCGATAAGACGTCTATTCAAAACCATTTTAATGAGTGTGATAAAGACAAGATCGCTCAGCAATTTTTTCATTTTTAAGGAGTCTGAAAAAAGATTAACTATGGACTTCATAAGGAATGTTCTTCTAGACCATTTTAATGAGTTTGAATGAATAAGGTCACTCGACGATCTTTTCAATTTTAGGGAGTTTGAAAAGAGCTTAACTATGGAATCCATGGGGGTTCCTTTTTCATAAATTTAGTTCCTCAGGCCTGAAAAAGGGTTAAAATTATACTTGAGGGCACTCTTCTAGAGATCCGAGGCCTCTAGAGTATACCTTTGTTCATATAATTGACTGTCCAAACTGAAAAAGGGGTAAACTACTCTCGGACAGACGTGAATTCAAATTCCAGTTTAGCGAGAGTGATAGGCCACAAGATTGCTCGATTATCTTTTCGTGTTTAGAGGGTCTGAAAAGGGATTAAAAGAAGACCCATGGGGGCTATGACTCATGTATTAAACTGGTTCAGGTAGAGCTCACTGCTAGGCTCATACCAAGAGTCTCTTCGATAGTCAACTTGGGAAGTCTCCCAAAAGGGAAGAAAACACAAACCATGGTGTAAGTCCTCCTGCAGTATAGAAACAATAGTCATGGATTCAAGGATAGCCTCATCTGAAGGCAATTCAAAATCTGATAAATCATGCAAATTAGGTTTGACAGTCCCAAAGGGTGAAGTAAACTGACCATACTCCATATGACGATGGAGGTTCTGACCAGGACTGGCAGAGTCTATCAGCGAAGAATCACAATCATGAGGGCTTGAGGATATACTAACAATGAGATCAGACTCAGAAGGATACTCAATCCCACTTGGACCAAAATGGGGAATCAAGGGCTCCCATGCCCCCATTGGATACACTAATGGATCAATTGTTGATTCCAAGTCTCGAGAAGGAAAACATGATTACACAGGTTCCTTCTCATCATCATTTGAACATCGAGGATAAGATGCCACATAATTAACCTATGGCGGGGTGGAGTCTACACGAACACTAGGAACATATAAAGGGGTAGCCTGAACTAACACTAAATTAGGATGGTGATTATCAGATGCTAGCTGGTCAATAGTGACAATGCTTCCATTGTGAGGGAAGTGCATCACCCGAAAGAGCGTAGATACCACAACGTTCATATCATATACATAATCACTCTTGAGAAGAATATTGAAATCTAACGGGCCTTGCACCACTATAACATCGACATGGACAATCTTCCCACCTAACGAGATAGGTAATTGAGGAAGAACCCCCAAATATTCACTAGGACGTCTGTCAAAAGCCAACAACTCATGTGAAGTAGACACAAGCTTGGGAGAACCCAAGACTTTCCAAAACGAGGAGGATACAATACTTGCAGAGGCTCCTTCATCCACAACACACCTGATCCATATGGATTTCGGTGGCCTCCCACCTATTCCAACTGGTTCATTCTGGCAGTTTTCCAGTTTGGCAGTTTTTTTCTTAGTTTTCAGGTCCTTGACTTGCGGGGCCATTTTGAGGCCCTAAACAATGTTTTTAGAGATCGCCAAGTTAGAAGCTGTCGTGCGCCTAAAATGGAGATCGTATGCAAAATTTACAACCTCGGGAAGTTGACCGACTAACTTACCCAAATGAGGCCCACATGACTTTTGGCGCTTCATCTCCTAGTGTTAGGTTTTTGGATGTCTAGGGTTTTTGACATTCCTGTTTATTGTAAAAATGCCTTCAGAGCCTCATTGTAATCATCTTCTTATGAATGAGCACAACCGTCGCATCTCTTCTCAAAGATAAGCTGCCACCATTCCAGCAAGCTTGTTTTTCATTGCATTTTACAGTTTCAGCTTATTTCCTTATTGAATAGAAAACCAGTTTTGTTGTATCTTTGTTATTCTATGTTAAGCATCTTTTAATAATCTATATTCATTTCGTTCTACTCATAAAATCCAGATCAGTGGTATCAGAGTAGTCTTCTCCTTATCATCTTAATGCATGTCTCCAACGAGGTCGGGGTACAAAGAATTGGGTCTCAAGCTTGTTTCTCTTGAGGACAAAATCTCTCACATGCCCAAACGACCTCTCATGGAAGGAAAAAATAAAGATAATGGGATAGGAGATCCTTTCAAAATGTTGCTTGAGGAAGCCTTCACACAAAAAAGGAACGTGATGATGGATAGTTTTGCACAAATCCTTTGGCGGCTACCAATAAGTGATGCATCTTCCTCGAGTGGAGGTGCCACCCCCTTCAAGGTACAAATCAACTTCGATATTCCTATATTTGAAGGTTAAATAGACGTGGATTCTATAGACAAGTGTTTGAATCTACTAGAAGGGTATTTTTCTATTGATAACTTTTCAAATAGAGAAAAAATTACATTTGCACTCCTCAAAGCCGTTCCCCATGTGAAAGATTGGTGGGAAATGTTCTATGAGCAAAAGGAAACAGAGGAACCCTCAGTATTTACAGTCACGGACACCTGGGAATCCTTCAAGGATGCTATTAAGGAACAATACTACTTTGTTGGAAGCTATGATGAGTTGTATACCAAATGGACCACACTGCAACAAGAAAGAGACCAAACAGTGCCAGATTTCACAAATATCTTCCATACCCTACGCACCAAGCTAGGTATCAAATATTCAGAGCGACACATGGTGCTCAAGTAACATAGTGCTCTGCATAGATACATCCAGACTGAAATGGAATTTATGGACATCTCATCCTTGAGTGTGGCCTATTGATATGCCATCAAAATCGAGCAGAATCTCAAACAAAAGATGCTACAATCTTGGCCCGGGAACTCCTCACAGCAAAAAACAGGAAAGGGTGGCCCCAACCTACAGAACAAAGGACAGAGCAAAGATGGAAAGTATCAGGAAAACCATTCCAAGCCGCAAGTAAAGAAGGACACCAAAAAGACAAAGAAGGATACCGAGAAGTGGTGCAATTTCCATAAGATCCCTTGGCATAACACTGTTGATTGTCGCTTAAAGCAATCGCTGGTGGTCGAAGTGAAAGCCTCTGAATCAGATGCAGGTTCTGACTCTGAGTTAGAACCAGAAAAGGGAAGATGGATTATTGATGTGGAACCCAGTGCCACCATTTCTACCACCAATCCCCAACCTAATGAATCAGATGATCTAGAAGAAGGAAAGCACCTTTTCCATTCGCAGATGTGGGTAAAAGGCACCCCGTTGCACTTCAACGTTCATAGCAGTAGCCAAAAGAACCTCATCTCAGTAGAGGTCATCAAGCGGTTGGACCTACCAACAATATCACACCTGTAGGCCTACACCATTGGATAGCTCCGCCAAGGAAGCTATCTCTGCATCAGCCAACAGTGTCGATTGTCATACGACATCAAGGCCTTCAAAGACGAGGTATTGTGTGATGTTTCTCCTCTCGAAGTTTGTAATGTTATTTTGGGCCAACCTTATTTATGGAAACATCATGTTATATATGAGTCTAGGCCTCGTAGTGTTATTATTACTTTGAACAAGAAATTGTACAGGATACCTGAGGCACTCCCTCCTAGTGCTATTTCCTTGATCTCTGTCAAGCAATGTAGGAAGGTCATCTCTTAGACCAAAAAATTTATCTTCTTCATGATTCACTCTCAGAGTAAGAGAAAGATTGTAGCCACATCCAGAGCCTCTGCGGCCCATCTCTCCACACAACAGAAGCAAGTGGATAAGGTCATGGAAGAATACTCAGATGTCTTCTCCTCTCCCACTGGGGTACCTCTGCATTGCCAGGTCAAGAATCCCATCGATTTGACCCCAGGCACACAGCTACCAAATGGGTCGGTCTACCACCACTCTCTGTTAGAAAATGAGGAGATCAAGAAGTAGATCCAAGAACTTCTCCACAAGGGGCACATCTATCCCATATCATCGCCTTTTGGGAGCCCAATCATACTAGCGCAGAAGAAAGATGGGACCTGGCGACTCTGCATTGATTACCAGGCCCTAAATAAAATCACAGTCTGGAACCAGTACCTGATTCCCCGAATCAACGACCTCCTTGATCAGCTCATGGGGGCCAAATACTTCAGTAATATTGATCTGAAGTCTATCTACCACCAAGTCCCAATAGAACATACAGATGTATGGAATACCACCTTCAAGTAAAAAGAAGGTCTTTTTGAATGGTTGGTCATGCCCTTTCGTTTGACAAATTCTCCAACAACTTTTATGAGGATGATGGATGATATCCTGTGACCTTTCACCAATACTTTTGTAGTGTTGTATCTGGATGACATCCTCATCTACAACAAGACTTGGGTGGAACACTTGCGGCATATTCAGTAGGTTCTGCACACCTTACGACAACAAAAACTATATGCAAACTTGGAAAAATGCTCCTTTGGCATGGACAGGGTCCACTACTTAGGATACATCATTGATCAGCATGGTGTGCATGTGGATCTAGCCAAGATCTAGGTCATCCATGACTGGCCAAACCCAACCACACTCTCTGAGCTTCAGAGCTTTTTGGGCCTCACCAATTTCTATCTTAGATTCATGTTGGGATTCTCTCATATCGCATGGGCCCTTAGCCAAGTAACCAGGGGTGGCGATAAGGAAAAATTTGTGTGGGGCCTGTCCCAACAACAAGCCTTCAATGACTTGAAGAAGCACTTGTGCTCATCCCCAGTACTTTCATTACCGGACCTGCAACATCCCTTTGAGATCGAGATAGATGCTTTAGACTATGTTGTGGGTGCCGTTCTCACTCAACATGGCCACCCCGTGGCGTATCATAGTGGGACACTATCAGATGTTGTCTATAAGTACCCTACTTACGACAAAGAAATGTACTCCATTGTGCAAGCCTACCTCCAGTGGAGACATTACATTCTGGGGAAGGAGACAATCATCCACACTAATCGCAAGCCACTACAATTCATGCAGACCCAAGGAAAATTGCAGAATGACCACCATCAGAAGTGGTCCACATACTTACAACAGTTCCACCTCAACATCAAGTATAAAATAGGAAGTACCAATCAAGTTGTTGATTGCCTCATACAACCTCCAGTCGCAACACTCACAATGGTGCTAGACTCTTGTAGCCATGAGACCTGTGGATGGCCCCACCTCTATGAAACAAACCCTGACTTCTCCACCACTTACCAAATGTTGGGAGCAAACTCAGTGGCCATTGATTTCCATATTTAGGATGGGTTGTTGTGTCATTTGGGCCATCTCTACATTCCATCAAGCAAGCATGCGAAGCTGATCTAGGAAGCTCACTACAGTAGGGTGGCAGGACACTTTAGTGTCAAAAAGACAGTTACAGTGATGCAAAAACATTTCTACTGGCCGAAACTTCGACAGGATGTCGGCAAGTATATCAGGTCCTGCACCGCCTGCACTATTGCCAAACCAACCACTAAGAAACAAGGCCTATACATCCCTCTTCCTTCTCCTGACAATCCATGGGAATCCATATCCATGGACTACATTTCAGGCCTCCCATCCACCAATAGGGGAAATGACTATGTTTTTGAGGTTATTGATCTCTTTTCCAAGATGGCGATTATGGACACCTCCAAGAAGAACATCACTACAGAGGTCACTGCCAAGCTCTTCTTTGAACATGTCTGGGTACACTTTGGGATCCCAAAAACCATTGTCTCATATCAGGATAGTTGGTTCCTCAGCACATTCTGGTCGAGCCTCTGGTCACTATTGGATACCAAGCTCACCAAATCCACTGACTTCCACCCAAAGAAAGATGGCCAAACTGAGGTCGTCAATCGGATGACCATACATATCCCATGCATGTACAATTCCAAGCACCCCCGCACATGGGATGAGAGTCTTCCCTATGTCCAGCATAGCTACAACCGAGTCTTGCATAGCTTAACTAGCCACAACCCCTTTCAGGTGGGATTGGGATTCCAACCATTGGGCCCCATGGATGTTGCACTACCCCTGGCGAACACGTCAGCTGAATCATCCCCTGCTCCACCAAAAGCTGACAAAGCCACCTGATTCATTGAGAGGATCCATCACATCCACCAATAGGTTCAGGGTATTTTATAGAAGTCCAATGCCAAGTACAAGCAACACCATGATCAACACCGGGTGCCACATACATTTCAGGTGGGTGACAAATCTTGGTTGCACTTGCAGAAAGAACGCCTTACAGGGGCCCATGGGAAGCTTCGCCCACTCTGGTATGGGCCATACACCATAAACAAGGCCATGGGTGGAAATTCTTTTGCACTCAACATTCCCCCTTTCCTTGGCCTGCACCCAGTCTTCAACGTGGCTCTCCTTCGGCCATATTTCCCACC
>JASDQU010324447.1:9776-21537 GCA_032191745.1 Picea mariana
TGGCCTCTGTTTTTCATCCACCTACCCATGGAGAGAATATCTACTAACAGTGGATCCCACTTACTAGTACCATTTTCATTCATCTTTCTTAGGTTAGTTCCATGCTCTTGGGACATAGGAGCATGCTATTAAGCCACTCGTTCTCTCCAGATGGGTATATTTTTATTTCTTTTTAGGACTCATAAAAGGGAATGAAAAATATACTATTAAGTACATTTTTATCTCTTTTTTGGGCTAGTTAAAAATGAATGAAATACACTAACAAGCATACTTGTGTCCTTTTTTCGTGCTCATTAAACCATGGAGACAAAAAACAAAAAAATAAAAATAAAAAAGAGGGGTTTTTTTACCATTGGTATATTCTCTAAATGGAAGCATCATTTGAGTCACCCTTGAGCATGGCACCTATTTGTGTCCTCATCATATAGTTGGGTTTTATCTTTCCTAGGATCCATCCTAGTAATATGAGTCAAAGATACTCCTTCGACCGGTTAATCTCCTATTCATCATGGAGAGTGATTCAATTCCTCCTTTCTTGTTGCACTATATTCATCTAGCTCTTGTGTCTTGCTACCAAGTCACCATTGTGTCGTGCTATATGTTCAAGGGAATTTTAAGCATGAGTTGACCATATTCTATTTTATTGAGTTTTCGAGTTGGTCATCCCTGGGTCAGTTGTATTTGTTGATACTCTCTCTTCACATCATCTCTCGGTGTATTTTCATGTCGATCAATGGGGGATACATTAAAGCCTTCCTTCGATGGATCTCTTCCTATCTACTTTAACACATTATCTAGGAGAGGGATCTAGAAGCTAACTAGTACCTTAGAGCTTGTTGTCCTCAGTGGTAGGTCTCCTCGTGATCGACAACGGGTTTACATCATTGCCTCCTAATGGATTTATTATATGAGTGTTCAACACCAAATCCTCTATTCACACTTGCTATATTGTAGTAGGTACCTTGGGGTCCATCTTCCTCATTGGTGGATCCCCTTGTGTCTATTAACGGTATACAACAATGACCAGCAATCACATGGTTTCTACCATACTCGACATTTGCATGATGTAGATTTGTACCATTGAGGTTTGGGACAAAGACCTTGGGATTGGGGCCACATCCTTGCTTTACAACATCCCCTCCCAAGTTGCGATGGAGTATATCACTTATTTATGAGTACTTTGAAGACTTCAAGGGAACTTCCATCAATGCTCGTTGTATTCCTCATGTATATATGTTGTGTCATAGATCCACATTGTATTTATTGGTGGCTATGATTGTATTCATGACATATATCCACATTGTATTGTCTCATGGATATGATCTTATTGATGACATGCATCCATTGTGTATTCTTTTGTAGCCATGGTCTTACATTTCATGTCATGGATTCGCAGTGTATTTTTTGGTGGCCATGCTTTGATACTCTTCATACTCTGAGTCTTTCTACCTAGGGGATTGTTACACATTATTTTCTTCACCCTCATGACCATTGATGGTATGTGTATCACATGTTATAAGAAATAGCATTTTCCTTATTCTTGGGAGAGTGTTGAAGAAACAAAACTTTCTAAGAGAGATAAATTCAAGTTTTCCCTTGTTAAAAACCTAAAAAGGAGAATTGACGCACCCTGCCTTTGGTAACCCTGTGACAATATTGATCGATGCAGGTTACATCTCTGTGGCCTGCGACATTGACGTAGTTCACTTGGTTCATAGGGTATGTCGATATTCATACTAAAGGAAAAAGAAGAAGCTTCTCGAAGCTTATAGAATGGAGAGAATGAAGTGGCCTCTGATCGGTTTGGATATCACCTTCTTTCCCGATTTAGTGGGATAATCCTAACCCCATCATCCCTTCCCCTTTACTCTATATAGGGAGGGATCTCACATGGGAAAATTTATTCTAGCTTATGTGTGGAAAGTTCAGTTGAATATTGTGCTTGTGATAGTTTTACTTTAGCTTTCCATGTCAGTTTGTTTGTGAGCTTCATCAAAAGCATTGCAGCAAGAAGTGTGTGTTGAAGCAAAGGGCCATCGAAAGGGACTTTACAACATCAAGGCACAAGTTGTATTCCCCACTTTCATCAATATAATACAGTAATACATTTCTTTCCTATAAAAGTGTCTCCATTTTTATTGCATAATTCCTTGATCTTATGCATAGGTTTCATTAGAGTATATATAGTTTCTTTCACTCTGTTGGTTTATGTTTTTCTACTGGTTCAACATCCCAAAATCCCTGAGATGGAGTAAGGACGATGTTATCAAGGATTAAACAACATTTAAATGGTATGTCATTTGTCCCTCATTAAGCTAGTATACCTTACAATGAAAACCTAAGGAAATGTTTTCATTCTGTCTTGTTTTGTTCTAATTTCTTGTTGAAGTTAGGGAGATTAGTTCGTATCCGCACTTACCAATTTTTCTGATAATAGGCATAGTATATATATGCATTCATACTTGGTGTTTGATTGCAGATACGCTTTGTCCTCCATACCTCCTTTTCTCTCCCCTCATGCTACCTCATATGGACACTATTTTATTTTAATGTGATTCAACCATACATTCTTTTCCTTACCTCACACATTAGGGGTCATATATTATAGCCTTAATTTCCACCCTACAGGGCCAGGAGGGAATCTAGTAAAAGATGAATTCCAAGACACATCCCTAGCTCATGATTTGGGGCATTTTTTAAGGTCGGCATGGGTCCTACATGAGACAACAAGTGACGATAGTCGATGGTCATCTATAAAGAAACAGGCGACAATCCTTGATTCAGTACTCTTCAAAGTTCGAGTCTTTCTAGATTCCCAGAGTTATGAAGAGGTAAGCGAGGGATGAATTGTATATTCATGGAATGAGCCTTGGAACTCAAATAATTCGAGTATCCATTGGGTTATAGAAGATCTAGAGGCTCTCACAAGCCTCTTCCAAGGATCTATATAAAGAAGGAAATTCTTGAGCATGGGGAGAAAGAATCATTTGTAGAGTTATGTTGTTCAAATACAGAGGAGCTTCTCCTATTCAGAGCATCTTCAATCATATTACCTAGATTGTTTAATAATTTTAGGAAGAGAAAGGAGAAAAGGGGAATGCATCTACATCCAAGGTATGATCATTGATGTATTTCTTATATTTCATTAATAAATCATTTATTTTCCCCTAAATATGTTTGTATCTGATTTACAAATGTTTATATATGGTCTTATAATTCATATATCAAGATAGATATATTAGATTTGATTTCCCCAACACTGGAAGAATAGAAGATCAATAGTTGTTTTCCTCCTTGTGTGAAGGAAGCATATTGCAGAAGCTAGAGCTGGATATCAGGAGTTGCATCAACTAGATATCAGAGGATAACCGTCGGTCGAAAGGTATGTTTACTTCCCTTCTTGGTTAAAAGAAAAATAATTTTCTTCCATCTAGGGAAACCATTAGAATTTTAGCCCCATCATCTATCTAGGATCAATAGGCAGGTCCTAGGGAGATATAACTTACCATACTGGTGATATTTCTCCAATAACACCATCTCTCTCTCTCTCTCTCTCATTCTTGGAGATGGTCCATCTAGGTAGTCATGAATCCAAGCCAAATTTTTGTATGTGTTTATTCAGTGTGACAACAACACACTACCATCACATAACAAATCCACAAGGAAATTTTGGTTTGTTTTCTCTTCTAGTATTAGTTTCTTCTAAGCATGGAAAAAACTCTTTAGTGTCTACACATGCTTACAAGAACATCATAGAATTCTCAACATATCCTTTAAGTTCATTGACCTATGTGCACCAATATTTGATACAACTCCAAGATGGGGTTCTTCAGATGCAATATCAGGAACAATAAATAGTTTATGGTTTCCCTTGGCATCAAGATACTATCCATATTGTTGGTATCATTGACCTCCTCTTTTACTATAGCTCCTTGGATAACTTCTTCTCTTTGGAATGGAGATGCAATAAAATATTAATCTTTTTCAATATTCACTCTCCACACTCTTCTCTTGGATGTGTGCTTTATAGGGTGAAGCTCTAGATGAAGTCTCCAGCACTTTGTTTCGTAATGACCACTCAAATTAAAGTGGTGGAAAAATTACTTGGCACATTTGTATGGACTTCTTGACATAGTACTCCTCTCTATGTTCCTCTAAGTTTTTTTTGGATTAGGTAATAATTTGTGTCCTTGTTTCTTTGAAAGAAATATGGCTTGAGGCATGTGACTTAATTCTCCCATCAAAATGCCTCCTGATGTCTTTTCTTCCCACATAACGAACATGCCACTAAGTACCAAAAATTGACAGTGTTGTGGCCTTTCCTCTTGTAGTAGCGAAAAACAAGGGATGTCTTGTTTTAGGTAGACCTCCTAGTTTTCCTCTCCTTCTTTCCCCAACTAATTGGATTTCTTCTTATTATGAGTGTAGGTGTAGACTGAGTCCTTGCACTTTCTTCATCATCCCCTTCTTTAGTCCAACACATGAAGGTTGAGGTGGTAGTGGGATACCACCTTCAGTTACTACTTCTCTTTCTCCTAATGCGTAATCCAACTCCAGAATGTATTTCATCTTCTCAAAACTAGTCTTCATGGTCATGGGATTTTCCATTCTTCCATTGAACCCTAGGAATTCATATTTGACCCATGGTATAGCTACAATGGGGCTCAATATGTCTTGTTGTCTCTCGCCTAACCCTTGTCCATAATATCCCATCTTCCTTAAGAGTTTGGAACCGATTCCTTTGTTATGATTTTTTATTTTATCAAGCTTCTCTTGAGAAATTTCTATGGGGGGTGAACTTACTAGATTTGTCTAGGTCATGGTGTTGGCTTATGAAGTGACAATGGAAAGTGGTCTTGCTTCTTGGTTCTCTTCAACAAATTATTGTATCTTTACCAAGGCCTCCTCCTTCTTTGCTAACTCTTGTTTCCAGTAAGACATAATCTAAGTGAGTCTATATTATTTCCAACTATCTATCTATATGACCTTCTCACCAAGGTGTACAAGCTACACTATGTTCTTGTTTGAATCTGTCATGACTACAGTGAGGGATTCTTGGTGTTCTTAAAACTTCTTCTTTAGCAATGGAAGTAGTTTGGTAGTGGTCTCAATACTCTTCTCTATCTCTACCATCCTCTTGTTGAACAATTGAACTTGATCCTTCAAGTGTTTACTCTCATGTCAAAGATAAGCATTGGTGGCCCTCAATTATTTCAACCTCTCTCTATTTCCTTTACCCATGCTAAGGTTTGCAATGTTCTCTTCAAAGTTCTAATAGATATGTCATGGTCAAGAAAATGATCTAAACCCTTATGATCTGTAAACAAGGGACTTATATCCCACTCGCTTGACCAACATAGATCATCTATGGAATTCAACTTCTTGTCTCTATATCTATCTTGTACAAATTGTTTTGTCTCTAGTATAGCTTGCAAACAATACCACTTCTTGACTTCAAGGATTTCTCTTGATGTTTTCTCGAGTGCAAGTTGAGTTTTGTCTTCTTAATGGCTACTAGGCTGTTATGCACCCTTTTTCATAGTTTATATTGCACATGATACAACCAACTAACAATGGTAACAAAAAATGAGATATTGACTACAAACTACGATGTTATTATTATGGATGCAAGGCTTGTGATATGCCAATAGATGGCCCACTATTTTCTAGTGACACCCATGCATTCTACTCTGGAAACTTTGGTCCTTCCAACATTATCATGTATAGAGATGTAAGTGTCAATATTTGAATCTCATTCAAAATTTTCCCAATTGGACTAGCTACTTAAGAGTCCCTTCTCTCTCGAGTCCCAATAAATATTAATTAAGACATTAATTTCCATATGTTTCTTTCTACAAGTTGATTGTAACGATGTAGATTATAATGGATACTATGGCCACGTAGTATCACAATAGTGACATGCAAGTTGCAGATAAGAAAATCTATAGCTCACAACATACAATAATGATGGCATGAGACCACATTGGCACAGTTAGAGGGGATACATCATTGTTGCAATTTTCCAACCATTTGTACTCACTATGCATATATCAAATGTTTAAACAAATGGCTCAAGTGTATAGATTTATATTATGTGCAATGAAAGCCTACTTTAAAGCATCTAATAAATCTATATTTGTTGGCTAATTTTGTCACTTCTCAAAGCTTCTCATTCACAAAAATAAATTGCAATGTAATTGAGTCAACCAATGACCTAGTGAGTCAACTAGCAAGGTAAGTTAATTGCCCAACAAAATAAAATTGGCCATCTAGGTAGTTTAATCACCCAACAACCAATGCAATCACCCTGGGGGATGTGAATTTTTCTAGGTACAAAATAAAACACCTAGGGGGAAAGGGATTTTATCCAGTAATTAAATTACACTCCAGTGAGGAAGAAATTAGCTTGGCCAACAAAGAGTAAATCGACCAAGAAAGCATTATTTTGACCCAGAAAATCTAAATTCGACTTAGGGAATGAAAATATGATCTTGAGGAGTAACAAAATTTTCCCAACATCCATAAAAAAAGAAGTTAGCAACTTCCTACAAATTTGCAATAGCTCTGGAATAAGAGCCATTGATCTCCCATCTTCAAAATGGATGTACAAAAGTTATTAAAGCATTGTTGGGTCGGTTTATTTTCTCATGGGGACTGTATCCATGGAAAACAACCTCACACACGCCTGCAAAAGAATTCATGTTTTCTAAACAACACATAGGAAACCATTAAAATACATAGCAACTCCATTTCATCACAAATATAGAGAAAATCACATAAAAATGAATAAATTCACCCATAAGAACTCAGATTTTACCCTATAAACACAAAAGGGAAAACCAACTTTGAATGTAGGTTCAATTTGTTTTAGAAATATTTGTTTACAATTTTTTATTGGCTCTTTTTCCATCCTCCTCTCCTTGTCCAAAAGACCCTTTGAGAATGAACCTGTATGAGGATATAGGGAGAGTTGTGGTAATGGGAAGGCCAACATGATGAACTTTCGTTTCCCTTTCCTTTGGATACTCTCTCCTCCTCTTTTTTCCTTTCATTTATTTATTTTTTCCTTCTGTCTTATTCTATTTTACAATTGCAATGCATTTTACATGGTTTACTAACCTTCATAATCACTAAGTTAATCTTGGAGGTACTGATTCCTACACCCATTCATTGGTTCAAATCCATTTTGGATCAAATACATAGGGCTATTAGCCTTGTCTATGCTGATACAATCTCAAAACCTCAACAAGTAGCTACATCATCATGTGTAGAAAAAAAAATTGACCACCTAAAATAACCCACTGGTGGTGGTCTGTAAGGGGGGGGGAAAGGATATTTCCACATTTCTAGTATATGCAAGAAAGTGAATGTCCCATAATATCATCATTAAGGCTATAAGAGTCTGTAATATACCTTGTGTATATTACAATTCCATTAATTATTAATTAAATCATTAATGTAATAATGATTACTTTTAATGTAAATTCACGTCTTTTTAGACAAAAAGGAGTGACTCCACTCATGTACGTGTATTTATACACGTTGTTGTACATTTGAATAAGGAACGAATAATAACTTTATAAATATTAAATATATATTTTTATATATATCTTGTTTACAACTTTCATTTGGTATCAAAGAAAAACCTTTGTTATCAAGTTGAAGCCACATGCATTACTATGGAAACCATAAATGTCATAATTGACAACACAAATAACATTATGGAGAATATGAATCACACTCTCAAAGAAATAAAGAATTTTGTGAATGAAATAATGTAAGAACTAATAGAGAAGGTTGTCCTCGTATGCTTGGAGGAGGATTTCCACCAAAACCAAATTTTTCTTCAATAAGGAGATAAGAAGGATCCCTTCATCACCGATTCGAACCTTGAAGGTGATGGCTGGTTCACACCAACGTTTGGACAGTCATCACCAGCCCAATCAACATTTGGATAGTCAGCACCAGTCATAATATGGTCTCCGACACAAACAAGAATAAACAGACACATAATGGATGAAGTAGATGAGCATGAAAAGGTTGTCACCTTTATGAATGAATCCCACCAAAATTTGATGTAATTTCTCTACAATGAGGAACAATATTTATTAATCAGAAACAATGGAGAGAAGGCTCCAATAACAGAGCTTGTGGGGAAAACAATGGGTCTATATTTCTCAATGCTCTGGTGTGGTCCTTGTAAATATTTCACTGCACAACTTGTTGAGATTTAAGATGAGCTCATGAGGAAAGGAGAGGGATTTGAGATTGTGTTCGTACACCTTGACCACACAGAAGAAAAATTCAAAAATTATCATGCAAGCATGTCATGGTTGGCTCTGCCATTTGGAGATAGGAATCAGTGTGAACTGGCTCGACACTTTCATGTTCATTCTATCCTGACCTTGATTGTTATAGGGCCATAAGGGAAAATTTTAAAGACAAAAGCAGTGGACTTGATCCAAGAAAAAGGAATCCAAGATTACCCATTTACACAAGAGATACTGAAGGAGATTGGAAGCTTAATACTTGATATATATAAAATATATATTTAATATTTAATAAATTTATTATTCGTTACTTATTAAAATGTACAACAATGTGTAAAAATACACGTACATGAGTAGAKTCACGTCTAAAACGATGTCGCTTTACATTAAAATTAATAATTATTACATTAATGATTTAATTAATAATTAATGACATTGTAATATACACAAGGTATATTACAAGTCATCCMTCCTAAAAATAAGCTTCGTCCTCAAAGCATAGGTAAAGATGAATTGTGTTTCCAATTCATTAGGTACTCTACAAAATAGCTTGCACATCCTTGAAAGGTTGGCTTTCCTATATTCCCTGAATCAAGTGCAAGGAAGCCTGAATGCTCATTTTCAGAGAATCCAGTCTAGACATGGGAAAGTAGCTCATTTTGCACAATCTCCAATAGCTTTTGTTGGTTGATTGGGTGTAAATAATGGGAACTTATTTCCTCACATTTGAAACATTCTTCCACCTTCAACAAATAATCATTATTCTAAAACTTTATTTTAGCCCAAGAGAGGCAATATTCAAATGTTAGACATCTCTGTGAAACCAAACAATCAAAAATAGACTTCAGAAGTTGTCGGGCTTGAGCATTCCCTACAGACTTGATTACTACAATGCATTCTTTTGATTTGGAAAGAAAAGCATTTGCTTCAGTTGGAATCCTATCTAAGAGACCTTCAAATTTGGACCTTTCTCACGTGAGACAATGGTGAATATTGTGTGGAAATTAATGAAGCATGCACATGGGTTCCTTCTTTTCATGGGGGTCTCATTATGCTCCATAGTTCTCAGTCAGGTGATGGATAACCATTTGGGTTTTGTACTTGGTTCCAAGAGTTCTATATTCTAGTAATAACTTCTAGAAGTAAACACACCTTGAATCTACATACATTTTGGAATTGACATTTTCCAAAGCATTTAAAACAACATCAACCTCGTTGTTCCATAAGGAGTCACCAAAGACATGTTGGGTATCTGGGATCACATCATCTTGCATTGCTTCAACTTGTAAATGTGGGTTGATTGCAATGGTTTTTGATGCTGCCACTTTTGTTTTTTACTGCCAAACATTCCAATCCCAAGAGAGGAATTATCTACTAATATTACTCTTCTTAATAACGTCATCATCCATTGTATTCAAATTTCCCTATCTCCCACATGAATCTCCCATGAGGGATAATTTCTTTATAAGATCACATCCTAGAGCACCAACCCCCACAAGAAATAATTTCACATCTTCCAACTTTATATGCATCTCTTTTCCAAATACAGAAATTTGGGCATCGTAACGACAATTTAGAGGCCTCACGTCCTCTAGAGCAAGGGGTTCTACAAGAAGAGATTCCAATGAATTGGAATAGAAGAAATAGAAAAGTGGATGAAACTTTCTAGAACATGCTTTCATGATTACCTTCCCAATGATTCCACCAAACATAGCTACCATGGGATTCAACATTGCATGAGAACCACTTGAAAAATAGTTGAACATGTTATCACCCTATAAGTTATAGGATCAACTGGTGACTGGGATATTATCTGTCTCTAGTGGTTTTTTTTTTGTTGACAAATGATTTTTCATTCTGCAAATAATTTAAAAAATAAAAAGAAAGAAAAGAAAAGAGGGCATAAAAGAATTTCAATAAAAGCCCCATGCAATAATAGTAACTTGGTCCATAACTTTCAAGCATGGCCAAGTTCCTTTTAAATTTGATGTTGATAGGGTAGTGAATGAATTTGGATAAACAGTTTAATCTTAGACAAAGTGTCTAGGTTGGATTAGTGAATAAATCTGGCCAGACTGTCTAATCTTGGCCAGATAGCCCCAGGGTAGAGTAATTTCTTAACCCAACAGTCTAATCTGGGTTAATTGTCATAGAAAGATAGGTTAGAATATAGACTAGTTGCTTTGTTGCTCCATTTCAATAAGAACCAGTTTGATGTAAGTGTCGCACCATGTTTCAGATGCTTAAAAGATCATTTGGTCAAGCCCCATGGTGGTGTCTACTTGAAAAACCTTGGAGAAAACCCATGAAAAAGAATTTATCCAAAGTTTTCTAAGCGCATGTTTTGTCCGTGCCCTCACTTATGCTCCGATCAGGTATCAAGGGTCCAGATGATCGTGCCCAGATCTACGGTGGACAGATCATTCCGGACCCCCCTGACCGTTCTACTTTTAACCTGGGGGGGGGTCCGAAATCGATGATAAGACTCGCGCGCATCTGGACGGCTCAGGATCGAGTGCTCAAATATATGGTCAACGTTGGATTCCGGACCCCCCCATCCATTCTTCCTTTAATGGAAGGGGGGGGGGGTCCGAAATGAGTGATAAATAGAGCGCAGAGATCTGCGGCTCAGAAATAGGCGTGCATATCAACGACCCAAAATGGATTTTGAACCCCCCCGAATGATCTTCTTTTAACTGAGCGGGGGGTGGGTCCAGAATGGTTTTCTTCCTCTGGCGGGTCCCTTGTTATACGTGGCATCAATCTATTGCCCCAAGTCCCGTCACCATCTGCTATCTGACAGACCTCCATCACCTCTGGACGTCACCTTCCACCTTTCTCGAACTGGTCATGTCCCATAACTGCTGTCAGTCCTTCCCCCTTATTCGCTCGTGGCAAGCCCCTTATTATGACTTTTACCTCCAATTGATAGCCTCCACGTCACCCATCTGTATCCCTCAGCCACCGTCACCCTCCATCTCACCCTCAAAATGATCCATTGGCCATTTATTACTGGATAACCTATCTGTTATCCAGCTAACCTGTCTCCTGCACCCAACCGACCCTCGTTTACTTAAAACTATTGTTATTCCCCTTACTTTCGCTATTCACCCATCGCACTAGAAAAATTCATCGCTTACTCCTCCAATGCAGTCTGTTTCCCTCATCCACATTTAGTTTCCCCCACTAACGTTGTGTTTTATTGCAGGTACTGTTGTAGAAATGGCGCCAAAATCCAAACAAGAAAAAGGAGAGGAGAATCCATTTCTCCCGCCTCCTATCGACCTGGACACGATCCCAATGGTCGACAAAGACCGATTAATCACGGATACTAAATGCAATTTTTTTTTCTCAGACCTCTAGTCCTAGCTCAGGGAAGTTTTCCTGGACCAGAGTGATGAAATTGGACTTTGGGAGTCCAATTTACCCCTCTACCTCTTCCCTCAGATCCACCATTTTCCCAAATTCACTCTCAAGTGTCAAGATCACTA
>JASDQU010324452.1:897-12860 GCA_032191745.1 Picea mariana
CAACCCTTTAAACCATACCCACTTTGCAAAAATTTAGATGTATATTGTTTTTCGCTGGTTGGTGGTGGAACATATGGGTAGCGGTCGCTTTGCCTTGGTGGTGGGACAACCACTTGTCTATTTCTCTTTGTATTCCATGGTGGCTATTTAATGCCTTGGTTTTGACCCTTTGGAAATTTTGAACTTGATTATATAGATGTTGTAAATATGTTTTCATTATTATATTTTTCTCTAGGCCATGATGTAGACTTACCATGGAAATTTTGAAAAATTATAATATGACTATTTTGAAATAAATAAAATGGTTCCAAGGCCGACTAGGGAAAGGACATGGATGGCTCTATGAGTCCACTAGAGGGAAAGGTAAGGGTTTCTAAAACTAGGGAGGGAATGACCTATTCCTTATGATGATACGTTTCCATAACCATAAACCTCCTTATTTTGATTGTCCTATTTCTATTTATCCTCAAATTTGTGCTAAATTAGACTAAGAGCCTAGTTTAATAAAAGGGGAAATTTGAATATGGGAACTTAATACTCCTATGCAAAAGTGACTAACTTCTATTTTGTAGTAACTGTCTCCTATACCCAAGACATAACCTCCTATTTTGTAGTAACTGTCTCCTATACCCAAGCCATGACCTCCTATTTTGTAGTAACCACCTCCTACCATTAATGAATCAAGAAAGGAATAAAGGAAAGACTCCTCGCTCCCACCCCATTGAACCAATTCTTCACTCATACAAATTCAAATGAGGAGAGAAGATCTTGGAAAAAAAGGGTTCTTGGGGAAAAATATAGGTTTGAAAAAGAAAAACTCTACTCAACTAATATATGATCCATGGATAGATAAAATAGGTGTTGAGAAAATGTTGTCATTTATGTCAAAGTGGTAGTGATGATGATGATGATGATGTGGCAGTAATTATAAGGATGTAACAATGATGACGATGATGTGGCAGTGAAAAAGGGATATTGTTTGAGTATTGAAGCCATGAATCAAAGTAAAGAAGCCTTGAATCCATGAAGACAAGTAAGGAATCCTTGAAGCCATGAATCCAAGTAAAGAATCCTTAATATTGTTTGAGTATTTAATCCATGAATCAAAGTGAAGAACCTTGAAGCCATGAAGCCAAGTAAAGAAGTGTAGAAGCCATGAAGCCAAGAGAAGAAGCCTTGAAGACATGTTGACGAAGCCTTGAGAATCTAACATGCAATATTAAATCCATGAGGACAAGTCAATGTCAAAGAAAATTGAAGAATCCTCTGAAGCAATAATGATGTGTCCACTTGAAGAAGCCTTTAAGTTCCTTGAATGAGCCTTAACATAAATGTATATAACTCCAAAGTGGTCCCCTTATGGAATAACTTTTAAGCATGGCCCTCATGGGATGAGATAGCATGTGTTTTTTCCACATTCCCACTTTTATTTGTACACAAATGGAGTCTTTAAGGAGCCTTGAATAATACCTAAAATCAAGTTAAGAATCCCCTAAAGTCAATTGAAGAAGCCTACATATGTACACGATAAATATTGCAAGATGGAGATTGTTGAAAGTATTATTTTTGGTCAATTTGGATACCCTATATTTGAGGGAACTTTTATCCTAAATAGATAACTCAAATGGAAGCACAAGTTACATGGTTGAAAATATTATTCTGAGACCTTTCCAACAATATATTAAAGTCCCTCTAACTCCCTAGGAATGAGGAGACATGAGTTTTTTCGTCCGACAACCCAACCAAAAAATTAAGGTAAGCTCAACTAATTTTTGGGGACAAAATTACTATAAATACATGATAAAATTTCTAATTTTTGGTGTAACCAATAAAGAGATCAAGTCTGAGGTGCACTCAAGGTGTTAGGGTGTCTTTCTGGTGTGCAAGAGAAGTCCAAGGGATTCTCTTAAGGTCTTTCTTATTCTCAAGGTATGTTATAAAGTTGTGATGTTGCTGTAAGGTTGTGAGGTTGTTGTATGTGTTGTACAAGATATAAAAAATTCACTGCGCTGCCTAAGGTACAAATTGGTTCTCATTCGTTTACCTTTGATCGTGTGTGTGATAGGACCGGGTCTCCTTTATCAGCCATTTTTGAAGAATGTGTTGCTCCACTTGTTGAGGGTTTGTCCCATGGCTACAAGGCTACGGTTCTTGCATATGGACAGACTGGTTCAGGCATGAGAGAACAAGGCAGAAGCAAAGAAGTTAAGCGGTATGCATGAGAATACCAATGGTGGGAGAGTTTTATAGTTTTATGGGCCATATATTCATTGTATTTACGCCATTACAGTTTGGGTTTTACCAAGGGTTACCCTGGTATATGAGCATAATGGACATGGCAGTGCAGGTAATGTTCATAGCGGATGTGGTGGTCCAATTCTTTGTGGCCTACAGAGACAAGCACACATACAAGATGGTTTACAAGCAAAGAAGCATTGCATTGCAATATGCTAAAAGTAGCTTTATTCTAGACATCCTGGCCTTCTTGCCATGGGACATCATTTATAAGGCTACGGGGAAAAGAGAATTAGTGAGATGTCTCCTATGAGTTCGATTGTCACGTACGCGGAAGATCACGCAGTTTTTCCAGAAATTGGAAAAAGACATCTGCATCAATTACCTGTTCACGAGAATATGTAAGCTTATAACAGTGGAGCTCTACTACACTCACACAGCAGCATGCATTCTCTATTATCTTGCAACAACCCTTCCACCATCCCAGGAAGGCCATACGTGGATTGGAAGCTTGACATTGGGTGATTTCAGCTACCATAACTTTCGTGAGACTAGCCTGTGGAAAAGATATATAACATCGCTCTATGTTGCCATAGTTACTATGGCGACAGTTGGTTATGGTGACATCCATGCAGTAAACACCAGGGAGATGATATTTATTATGATATTTATTTCTTCTGACATGGTCCTTGGGGCTTATTTAGTTGGTAATATGGCAGCATTGATAGTCAAAGGATCCAAGACGAAATATTTCAGGGATAAAATGACGGATATTATCAAATTCATGAACAGAAATAGGCTAGCGAAGGACATATGGGGACAAATAAAGAGTCACTTATGATTACAATACGAGAGTAGCTACAATGAAGCAAGCATTCTCCAAGACATTAGTGCATCTATACGTGCAAAGGTTTCTAAAAAAATGTATAGGAGAACAGTCAAGCATGTCCCACTTTTTAAAGGATGCAGTTCTGAGTTCCTAAATCAGATTGTGACAAAGTTGCATGAGGAGATTTTTCTTCCAGGTGATGTCATCATGGAGCAAGGAAATGCAGTAGACCAACTTTATATAATCTCACATGGTACCCTGCATTTGGCTGCATCAAAAGGATATGAAGATATTGTGATGTTTCTCGTAAAAGAGGGAGCAGATGTGAACTGTGTAGATAAATTTGGAAACACCCCGTTGCTAGAGGCAGTCGTGTCTGGACACAATCGGATTGCTACACTGCTTGTAAAGGAAGGTGCATCTTTGGATTTACAAGATAGTGGAAGCTATATGTGTAAAGTTGTAGCAAGTGGGGGAACTGCACTATTAAAAAGGTTGCTGACCTATGGTATGGACCCAAATTCAAAGGACTATGATCACAGAACACCACTTCACATGGCAGCTGCCGAGGGTTTGCATTTGGTGGCAAAGATACTACTGAACTTTGGGGCAAGTGTTCTTTCAGAGGACAGGTGGGGAAACACGCCACTTGATGAAGCACAAAAATGCGGGAGCAAACCTCTGATTCGGATGCTAGAGATTGCAAAATAGAATTATATTAGCCAACACGCCCCAACTTCTAATGAAACACAAGGAAGCTTGAACTGCAGAAATACTCTGGACGGCGAGATTCGCATCCCACAGTCAACATCAAAAGGCCAACTTGTAATGGATGGTTGTTTAGATGATGAGGTGATCAGTCCAAACCAGTCTGCAGAATGCAAGCTGCTGGATGGAATTACTATTGCAGAAACTGTAACAGTGTCGCATTCTTCAAGGAAACAGGAAGATAAAAGATGCACCGTTTTTCCTTACCACCCATGGGCTGCCACTGAAAATGAAGAAATGAGTGCCTGCACCACGGTGAACGTCGAGGACGAGTTTTGATTTCCGATCCTTGCTGTTTGAGGATGTGGCACGGGATCCGCGGTGATGACAGATTCTCGGGCATAAGAATTCCAGAAATAGAGTTGAAAATAAACAACACCAGGCGTGCCCTCAACCGGAGATGGCACTGGGAGTGCTGCCTCATACGGACATGTCTGCGTTAACAGTCCTGAAGCCGAACGATGTGCCAGGATTTCAAATATTTAAGGACAATGAGTGGGTGAATGCCAAGTACGTTCCCAACACGCTTATCATCCACATCAGCGACCAACTACAGACGTTGAGTAACGACAGGTACAAGAGCGTATTGCACGGGACGTTGGTGAACAGGTTTAAGTTGGATCACTGGGAAAATTCCTTTTGCGGTGGTTGTTGGCTCATTCATAGAGATGGCCTTTCAGACCTTGGCACAGTTGCGTTTCTTTGACAACAATCGGGATCTGAGTTTCAGTCGTATTACGGATCTGCCCGGGATGGTATATCTTTTCTTTTCTTGGACCAACTGGAAAATAAATAAATATTCGAAGATCATTTTCACAATTATTTAGTTAGAAATCAACTGAAATTCAGACCAGCCAGTTGCATTGAAATCGAGAGCACACCGTCGCCTCATGCATGGGATGTAATAGAAGCGTATAGTGACCATTATCGCGATAAATATATTGGTATTGTAGTGCTGGGAGATGCATGGTTTGGTTTGCAGTTCAGAAAAGGAAGAAGAGAGAGAAAGGATAATAATGGATATTGAAAACAAATGTGCTTTGCATGCAGTAATGGTGCCCTTTCATCTGCAAAGTCATATGAACGCTCTCATGAATTTGGCACAACTGCTAGCTATGCGAGGATTTTTCATCACTTTCGTCAATACTGAATGGATCCATAAACGCTTGGTCGAAGCTTCTGCAATAAACACCAATTCTCTTATTTCTCTTGTTTCCAGAGGCGAGTTGGAGCAACGAAGCTGGAAAATTCGATTTCTATCTATTCCCGATGGCCTACCACCGAACCACGGCCGCACCTCCAACCTTGGCGAATATATGCTCGCACTTCAGAAATTGAACCCCGCATTGGACCAACTCCTTCGCAGTAACAACGCAACAGGAGGATGAATCTGCTAACGTATCTGCTGGACAGACGTTGCTGGGCAGCCTGCGAACAAGAGAGCCAGTGTCAGAGCTCTCCACCACAGTGAAAACGTCCGCCTGCAATGCGAGGCAGGACGTTAACATTAAATCATACAAATGATCATAGATACCCCACTTGTCAAATGTTAATAACGGTTCAGAGAGCTGGCAGATGCGCTTGGCAGTTGCAGAGTTCCAGAAAACAAATCGTTTCATATTCCCTGGAACTCAAAGAGTTTTATTTTATATTTTTCTTTTAAAAGAATGCGAGGGGGGACATAACGAGGGGGGGGGGGCGCATGAGCGCAGCACTGGGGAAAACCTCTGTCAAGAGGGTTTCATTGTAATGACTGAGTTTTTTGTAAGCCATTAATGGAGTAATAAAGATGATTTTTTATTTGCAACTGTGAGATTCATCACAGTTGATTTCTTTCAGCATGTTTTCTTCTCCTTCAGCTGTGTTAAATTTGTTTGGATTTCATTATGTATGTTCCTTACTCACAGTTGATGTGTTATCATTTCTTTATGTCTTCCTTAATCCATCACGATTGCAGTACATTTTGTTTTCCTCTAACCGATGTGCTTCGTTATACTTTAGTACGACCACTACTATAACGAAAGAATTTGGGTTTTCTGTAATTGTTTGATGTCTTTCCTCTGCACCAGCTATCAGCGGTGTAAGACCAGCCTACATTTTCAGAATGCTGCATGTGTCCTTTGCTACGTCGGCCTTTCCTTTTTCTTTCCGCTGCCGCATCATGATTGATCAAAGCACTGAAAGATAGACTTACTTTGCCTCACTTTCTGCAAGTATTTGATCTCTGCTATTGTCTCTTTTTCTCGGTTTTCATTTGACTCCATGCCCAATGGACCTTTTCCCTGGTTTAACCCCCAAACTCCAAAAATCTATGACCATCATTTACCCATAAATCTGCCCACCTCTTTCAAGCTTATTCAAAATCATTTTGTGACATTTTTCGAGAGATCCCTCTCGGGTTGGAAGAGGGCAGCTTTTAATCCAAAGTGGTTCGAGGTTGCCTTGGGATTGATTTGCTGCAACCCATTTCAGTTCTGAGTGTCAACATTTTTGGCGTCGTTGCCGGGGATTTTCGAAGTTGATATCTATCCCTGGGAGAACGACATTGTTACAGTCCTATGGCCTGGTTGAGCAGCCAGTCATAGGCAAATATTGGTTGCACATGCTCTGGCGACTCCATTAAAAGTTTCTGATGGTGAGTTCATTGGCAGGAGAACTCAGAATTGCAGCTTTCACGCTAGGTCGCCCAATGGACGGAGGCACCTGATCTACTGTTCTTGGCACTTTACGAGAAAGTACCATCCCTAGTTGGAGCCGATGTTGTAACAAATATCAAAAATTGATTGCGCTGCCTAAGGTACAAATTGGTTCTCATTCGTTTACCTTTGATCGTGTGTGTGATAGCACCAGGTCTCCTTTATCAGCCATTTTTGAAGAATGTGTTGCTCCACTTGTTGAGGGTTTGTCCCATGGCTACAAGGGTACGGTTCTTGCATATGGACAGACTGGTTCAGGCATGAGAGAACAAGGCAGAAGCAAAGAAGTTAAGCGGTATGCATGAGAATACCAATGGTGGGCGAGTTTTATAGTTTTATGGGCCATGTATTCGTCGTATTTACGTCATTACAGTTTGGGTTTTACCGAGGGTTACCCTGGTATATGAGCATAATGGACATGGCAGTGCAGGTAATGTTCATAGCGGATGTGGTGGTCCAATTCTTTGTGGCCTACAGAGACAAGCACACATACAAGATGGTTTACAGGCGAAGAAGCATTGCATTGCGATATGCTAAAAGTAGCTTTATGCTGGACATCCTGGCCTTCTTGCCATGGGACATCATTTATAAGGTTACGGGGAAAAGAGAATTAGTGAGATGTCTCCTATGAGTTCGATTGTCTCGTACGCGGAAGATCACGTAGTTTTTCCAGAAATTGGAAAAAGACATCCGCATCAATTACCTGTTCACGAGAATATGTAAGCTTATAACAGTGGAGCCCTACTACACTCACATAGCAGCATGCATTCTCTATTATCTTGCAACAACCTTTCGTGAGACTAGCCTGTGGAAAAGATATATAACATCGCTCTATGTTGCCATAGTTACTATGGCGACATCCATGCAGTAAACACCAGGGAGATGATATTTATTATGATATTTATTTCTTCTGACATGGTCCTTGGGGATTATTTAGTTGGTAATATGGCAGCATTGATAGTCAAAGGATCCAAGATGGAATGTTTCAGGGATAAAGTGACGGATATTATCAAATTCATGAACAGAAACAGGCTAGCGAAGGACATACGGGGACAAATAAAGAGTCACTTACAATTACAATACGAGAGTAGCTACAATAAAGGAAGCATTCTCCAAGACATTCCTGCATCTATACGTGCAAAGGTTTCTCAAAAAATGTATAGGAGAACAATCAAGCATGTCCCACTTTTTAAAGGATGCAGTTCTGAGTTCCTAAATCAGATTGTGACAAAGTTGCATGAGGAGATTTTTCTTCCAGGTGATGTCATCATGGAGCAAGGAAATGCAGTAGACCAACTTTATATAATCTCACATGGTACCCTGCATTTGGCTGCATCAAAAGGATATGAAGATATTGTGATGTTTCTCGTAAAAGAGGGGGCAGATGTGAACTGTGTAGATAAATTTGGAAACACCCCGTTGCTAGAGGCAGTCGTGTCTGGACACAATCGGATTGCTACACTGCTTGTAAAGGAAGGTGCATCTTTGGATTTACAAGATAGTGGAAGCTATCCGTGTAAAGTTGTAGCAAGTGGGGGAACTGCACTATTAAAAAGGTTGCTGACCTATGGTATGGACCCAAATTCAAAGGACTATGATCACAGAACACCACTTCACATGGCAGCTGCCGAGGGTTTGCATTTGGTGGCAAATATATTACTGGAATTTTGGGAAAGTGTTCTTTCAGAGGACAGGTGGGGAAACACACCACTTGATGAAGCACAAAAATGCGGGAGCAAACCTTTGATTCAGATGCTAGAGATTTCAAAACAGAATTATATTAGCCAACACGCCCCAGCTTCTAATGAAACACAAGGAAGCTTGAACTGTAGAAATACTCTGGACGGCGAGATTCACATCCCACAGTCAACATCAATAGGCCAACTTGTAATGGATGATTGTTTAGATGATGAGGTGATCAGTCCAAACCAGTCTGCAGAATGCAAGCTGCTGGATGGAATTACTATTGCAGAAACTATAACAGTGTCACATTCTTCAAGGAAACAGGAAGATAAAAGATGCACCATTTTTCCTTACCACCCATGGGCTGCCACTGAAAATGAAGAAATGAGTGCCTGCACCACGATGAACGTCGAGGACGAGTTTTGATTTCCGATCCTTGCTGTTTGAGGATGTGGCACGGGATCCGCGGTGATGACAGATTCCCAGGCATAAGAATTCCGGAAATAGAGTTGAAAATAAACAACACCAGGCGTGCCCTCAACCGGAGATGGCACTGGGAGTGCTGCCTCATACAGACATGTCTGCGTTAACAGTCCTGAAGCCAAACGATGTGCCAGGATTTCAAATATTTAAGGACAACGAGTGGGTGATTGCCAAGTACGTTCCCAACACGCTTATCATCCACATCGGCGACCAACTACAGACGTTGAGTAACGACAGGTACAAGAGCGTATTGCACAGGACGTTTGTGAATAGGTTTAAGTTGGATCACTGGGAAAATTCCTTTTGCGGTGGTTGTTGGCTCATTCATAGAGATGGCCTTCCAGACCTTGGCACAATTGCGTTTCTTTGACAACAATCAGGATCTGAGTTTCAGTCGTATTACGGATCTTCCCGGGATGGTATATCTTTTCTTTTCTTGGACCAACTGGAAAATAAATAAATATTCGAAGATCATTTTCACAATTATTTAGTTAGAAATCAACTGAAATTTAGACCAGCCAGTCGCACTGAAACTGAGAGCACACCGTCGCCTCGTGCATGGGCTGTAATAGAAGCGTATAGTGACCATTATCACGATAAATATATTGGTATTGTAGTGCTGGGAGATGCATGGTTTGGTTTGCAGTTCAGTAAAGGAAGAAGAGAGAGAAAGGATAATAATGGATATTGAAAGCGAATGTGCTTTGCACGTAGTAATGGTGCCCTTTCATCTGCAAAGTCATATGAACACTCTCATGAATTTGGCACAACTGCTAGCTATGCGAGGATTTTTCATCACTTTCGTCAATACTGAATGGATCCATAAACGCTTGGTCGAAGCTTATGCAATAAACACCAATTCTCTTATTTCTCTCGTTTCCAGAGGCGAGTTGGAGCAGCGAGGCTGGAAAATTTGATTTCTATCTATTCCCGATGGCCTACCACCGGATCACGGCTGCACCTCCAACCTCAACGAATATATGCTTGCACTTCAGAAATTGAACCCCGCATTGGACCAACTCCTTCGTAGCAGCAACGCAATAGGAGGATGAATCTGCTAACGTATCTGCTGGACAGACGTTGCTGGGCAGCCTGTGAACAAGAGAGCCAGTGTCAGAGCTCTTCACCACAGCGAAAACATCCGCCTGCAATGCGAGGCAGGATGTTAACATTAAATCATACAAATGATCATAGATACCCCACTTGTCAAATGTTAATAACGGTTTGGAGAGCTGGCAGATGCGCTTGGCAGTCGCAGAGTTCCAGAAAACAAATCGTTTCATATTCCCTGGAACTCAAAGAGTTTTATTTTATATTTTTCTTTTAAAAGAATGCGAGGGGGGACATAACGAGGGGGGGGGGGCGCATGAGCGCAGCACTGGGGAAAACCTCTGTCAAGAGGGTTTCATTGTAATGACTGAGTTTTTTGTAAGCCATTAATGGAGTAATAAAGATGATTTTTTATTTGCGACTGTGAGATTCATCACGATTGATTTCTTTCAACATGTTTTCTTCTCCTTCAGCTGTGTTAAATTTGTTTGGATTTCATTATGTATGTTCCTTACTCACAGTTGATGTGTTATCATTTCTTTATGTCTTCCTTAATCCATCACGATTGCAGTACATTTTGTTTTCCTCTAACTGATGTGCTTCGTTATACTTTAGTACGACCACTACTATAACGAAAGGATTTGGGTTTTCTGTAATTGTTTGATGTCTTTCCTCTTCACCAGCTATCGGCGGTGTAAGACCAGCCTACATTTTCAGAATGCTGCATGTATCCTTTGCTACGTCGGCCTTTCCTTTTTCTTTCCGCTGCCGCATCATGATTTATCAAAGCGCTGAAAGATATACTTACTTTGCCTCACTTTCTGCAAGTATTTGATCTCTGCTATTGTCTCTTTTTCTCAGTTTTCATTTGACTCCATTCCCAATGGACCTTTTCCCTGGTTTAACCCCCAAACTCCAAAAATCCATGACCATCATTTACCCATAAATATTCCCACCTCTTTCAAGCTTATTCAAAATCATTTTGTGACATTTTTCGAGAGATCCCTCTCGGGTTGGAAGAGGGTAGCTTCTAATCCAAAGTGGTTCGAGATTGCCTCGGGATTGATTTGCTGCAACCCATTTCAGTTCTGAGTGTCAACAGTATGCACTGTTGTGAGGTTGTGATGCTGCCATATGCTTTGATATGAAGTTGTGATGTTGTTGTGATGTTTCCATGAGGTTGTAATGCTCTCATATGCTCTTCTATGAAGTTATGATGTTGCTGTGATGTTTCTGTAAGGTTGTGATTCTTCCATATGCTCTGCTACGAAGTTGTTATATTGTCGTGAGGTTGAGACGATGCCATATGATCTGCTATGAAGTTGTGATGTTTCCATGAGTGGATGTTACCATTGATGGAAAATTTTCATGAATGGCTGTTACTTTCAATGGATGTTTTTGTCAGTTATTACATTTTGGGAATGATGTTATGAGGTTTGCTATGGTTTGAAGGATTGTCTACAAAATGAAGCATGCAAGTGAAGTCATAATTACTCAGTGTATGAATATATTGCATTGGTGATATCGTATTAAGTTGGTGCTTAGTTTAGAATATTGGTGTTTTCATTCAATAGGCTGGTTCCGGTGTTTTAGGAAGTGGGTGCTTCCTTCCAGTTGGAGCTGGTAAAGCTAGGGGGTTGGTTCCTCCTTCCAGCTAGTGATGATAAATCAAGGAGTTGGAGCTTCCTTCAAGTTGGTTCCTATAAATAAGGGGGTTGGTTCCTCCTTCCAGTTGGTGATGGATAATGTTATAATTTGGTGCTTCCTTTGAATGTAATCTTAACATGATATAAAAAAAACATTATGTCATTTTCTCCCATTTGGGTTTCCACGTAAAAAAAATTGTGTTCTATGTATGTTTTCTTGTGATGATGAATGGAATTGTTAGTGGTTAATGTTTACATGATGTGATTAAGGTTAAAAATGGTAAAAAATTCTCAATATTGATTCACTCCCCCAATATTGGTGAGTATTCCAACAATTGGTATCAGAGCGGGTTCCTTCAGGAACAATCTAACCACTGGAAGGAAGATCATGGATTTTCAGGATGTTTACTATGCATATGGAGTTCTATTGTTCAATGGATCAAAATTTTCCCATTGGAGCATAAGGATGAGGGAATTTTTATAGGAACATGGTTTTGACATTTGGCAATCAATATTAGATGGTTACACCACTCCAAAAGGCAAACCAAAGGGAACAATAGCAAAGAAGATACA
>JASDQU010324455.1:0-12995 GCA_032191745.1 Picea mariana
GAGGTCTGCTCACTTACAGAGACAGACTGTACATTCCAAATTGTGACGAATTGAAGAGGTTCATTATGGATGAACTACATAAAAGACCATACATTGGTCACCCAGGATACCAGAAAATGATCACTGCCACCCGGAAACAATTTTATTGGATTGAAGAAATACATAGCCAAATATTTGGCCCAATGCATAGAATGCCAACAGGTTAAAGCAGAACATCGATACCCAGTAGGACTATTACACCCTTTACCCATCCCAGAATGGAAATGGGAAACCATATCCATGAATTTTATCACTGGATTGCCAACTTCAACCAAACAAAATGATGCCATTATGGTAGTGGTGGATAAGCCGAGCAAGTCTGCTCATTTCATCCACATCAAATCAACCTGCAAGGCGATATATATCTCCCAAGTATTCATGAAAGAGGTATTCAGAATGCACGGTATGCCGAAAGAGATAGTGTCTGACAGAGACACAAAATTTACTTTCAATTTTTGGAAATCACTGATGGCTGGTTTAGAGACCAAATTTTTGTTTAGCACTGCTTATCACCCTCAAACCGATGGACAAACAGAAAGAATGAATCATATATTAGAGGATATGTTAAGGATGCATGTAATGCATCAACCCAGGAAATGGGAAGACTACCTGCCATTGGTAGAATTCGCCTACAACAACGGCTACCAAGCATCCTTAAAGATGAGTCCCTTCGAGTTCCTCTATGGTAGACCGTGTAATACTCCAGTCAACTGGAGTAATCCTGTAAATAGGATTTCTTTTGGACCCGACATGTTGAAGGAAATGGAACAGCAAGTGACTCGGATAAAACAAAATCTGAAGGTCGCTCAGAACCGACAGAAAAGTTATGCTGATCAAAAGAGAACTCCAAGAGAGTTCACAATGGGAGACCATGTATATCTCAGAATTAAGCCAAGGAGGATTTCCCTGAAAATGGGAGCTTGTGCCAAGTTGGCACCCAGATATTGTGGACCCTTTGAGGTTCTACATGGAGTGGGGCTTGTATCCTATCATCTAACACTTCCTCCCATTGTAAAATCACATAATGTTTTCCATGTTTCATTATTGAAGAAATATGTACATGATGTTAATCATATAATTGACTGGTCTGTGATCCAGGTGGAATCGGAGGGAGAATTTCTACCAGAACCCCAATGCATATTGGACAGAAAGGAAGCCCCACTCTGGAACTGAACCATTGCATAGGTAAAGGTGCAATGGAGACATTTTGGCCCAGATGAGGCTACATGGGAAATGGAGGATGCCATGAGATAGGCATATCTGATTTTGTTTACTTCTGTACATGAAATTCATGTTAAAAGATAAGAAAATCGAGGATGATGTTCCTTTAAGGGGGAGGGAATTGTAACACCCTGTTTCCCCCAGTTTGTAAAAATAACTGGACTGGCCAGAACTGTGGAAAACTCATGAATGTGAATATGTGATGTGAATGGACCTTGTGGAAAAGGTCAATGAATGTGAATAATATTATGAATTTATATTGCAGTACTGTTGAGAGGGGATGTGCTAGAAAAGAGACCATGATGGTTGTGGAAGGCACATGGAAATGTGGCATTAACTTCCACCAAGAATTAATACCGTATTTGGACTCCACTGGCCCGGAGAACCAAAAGAAGCTTGTTGGCCCCGAATTAAATATCTCACAGGATGGCAGGTAGATGGCTCCTCGGGAATTAATGAGGGATGGGGAGGTGAACCGCCCATCTGTAGAGCCATCATGACTGACCAGTGAGAGGGAAATTGCGCCACACGCAACCTCGCAAGAGGATAAGGCGTGGGGGAGAAGCGATTGGGGGAAGATGCGAGGGGAGGAAGAGAAACTCTGGTAACATGTAGAGTGAGTGATAGCAGAGAGGAAGGAGAGTAACCTTCGCTCCTGGTCACTGGAAGATAGAGACATAGTCTCACAGCATCGTGGTCTTAGCTCGGGGGTCGCTAGTGGTAAATCTGCTAGGATTCACTGAGCCTACGGTTGTGTGGAAACGAGCACCCCTATTAGCAATTGCATAACCTCTAGTGTTACTTTATGATAAGTGTTTTTCCTTTGGCATCTCGAAATATATGTATTCTAATAATTATTCTCATAAGCTATGAAACTGTGAATGATTTCATTATAAGAATGTATGTATGGTGTTTTGATCAGTACTAGTAGTTGTATAATTGTATGGAAAGAATATGTATGGCTTATGTCCTCATGAATCATTATTTATATGCGTACTGATCTAATTCAGACTTCACGTTTGGTTCTCAGGAGGGAAATACCCTTATCTGCCTCAGATAGTACCCTAGGTAAACTTCCCCATAGAGATACCCTCCTTGAAAAACCCATCAAGAACAAGGAAAAAGAATGTGAAGGCGCAAGGCCTTAGTAACCTTGCACGAGGAGGAATGAACTTCTTGAAAACTCAAGAGAGTAGTATAAGGATGAAGTATCGAATCAACAAACGAGGTCACGCCAAGAGGTCTTTGGTCACTCCTGACCATCAGATCGGAGGAAGAAGTTGGAAGGTTAGGTACCTTAACCCTAAATAGGTGTGGATCGACGGGTGAGATTCCATTGGGAAAACTATGGTCACGCATGACCATTATATTGGTAGGAGTAAGTAGGGTGTTAAATTCCTCACCCCTTTGTTTTCTGTGTCTTCATGGGCAGTGAAGAAATCGGGACCGTAGATCCCCAAGGTCCATGGGAGTATCTGGACCGTAGATTTTTTCTACGTCTAGGGAGTCATGGAAGAATGCATAGGTAGGAACCAATCTGAGCCGTCAGATCTCAGCTGGAAAACCTGACAACCGTTGGATCTGTCAGGAGTTACCCATGGGTTAAACCCCCAGTGAATAGGGGTGAAAACCTTGAAATAGATCTAGACCATTTGAACGACGGAGGCCACGTGTCATGAGATCTCCCATTTTGGGAAATCAGGAATCGTGGGATCGAAAGTCCTGGTGACGAGAGATCGAGACTTTCCATGATGGAAACCCTGAGACAGATCTAGACCATCTGATTTAAGGAGGCCACGTGTCGTGAGATCTCCCAATTTAGGAAATCGAGAATCACGGGATCGGGAGTCCTGGTGACGAGAGATCAGGACTTTCCATGGTGGAAACCCCGAGATAGATCTGGACCGTTCGATTTAAGGAGGCCACGTGTCATGAGATCTCCCATTTTGTGAAATCGAGAATCATGGAATCAGGACTCATGGTGACGAGAAATCGAGACTTTCCCTGGTGGAAATCCCAGGACAGACCTAGACCATCCGATTTACAGAGGCTACGTGTCAAAAGATTTAACACATTGGGAAATCGAGGATCGAGAATTTGGGAGTCCCGTGATCGAGAGTTCGGAATCTCGTGATGATAAATCTCGATGAAAGGATGAGATTCTTTCAGAGGATCTCAGGGTCTGTAATGACCGTCATATGTGAGGAAGAGATGTTGGCTTTAAGATGGGGCATGAATGCACATTAAGGTAAGTAACGAGTAGATCTGGACGGCCATAGTCCACCCGCCCAGATCTACGATTGAGGTTTCATTCCGGAGCCCCCTTTCTATTCTTCCTTTAGTGGTGGGGGGGGGGGCGGTTCAGAATCAGACGTGCAACTCTCGAACGGTTGAGATTAGTTCACCTTGATCAATGGTGCTCAGGTGAATTTCGGACCTGCCTTGCCATTCTACCTTTAATGGGGGGGGTTCGGAATAGAGTGGCATTTGAAGTGGGGCCCCCTCCTGTCCTGTCGACTACCATGTCGTATTTCCCCTCTACCACCTATACTCCACTTTACCGTGCGACAGAGCATGTCCTCATTGGCCATTTGCTAACCCTATAGGGATTCATCCCTATTGGCCAGTCACTAGCCCTGTCGGGGTTTGGCGGTTGCAGAGTCGAATGATTCAACACTCCTGTAGCACCGAGGTGAGAAATACAAAGAGGCACCATGAATATTTGACCTGTGATCACGGCCCGTGATCACATGAGAGAGAAAAAGAGCTAGCTTGCGCCAGGCCTCCATAGGGAATTCGAGGGCTTGTATTCAACAGAAATCAACGAAATTTTTTGATTGAGGTAGTGGGTATGTGACAGAGGTCATATTTCTCTTGCTTTACAACCTGACATTGCTCTAGGGCTTCCTCCTTTTCTTGCTTCAATGCCTTTGTGGCATGTTATTTTTCTTCCTGGACCTGACGAAGGTGAGCCTCTGTCACATCTGCTAATCTACATAGTTGGGAAAGCTCATCTCCTAGTTCGATACCTTCTGATGATGATTGAGTAGTAGACACTACGCAACTAGAGTAGAGGGATTTATGTACCCCTTTCAGCTCTGCCTCGATTCTATCATACATTTTCTCTTGCTTTTCTTCGTTGTGCTAAAAAATATCCTCCGAATTGTCTACTACAATGACGATGATGAGATGAATGTCATCCATTGTAAGAAAAGTCTATGACTGGGGCTTATTAGCTCGTGACTTCTTCCATGCTGAAGGTTTATTTGGGTAAACCTTTCTTTTATTGGATGTCTCGGTCTTTGTAAGGGGATCCTTAGGTGGTGTCACTTTTCCTTGTTCCTGTTCATATTCTTCCTTTTTCTCTTCTTGGTTCACTTCATCACCTCCTCCTCCTTGGGTGAATTAGGTGAAGCTTCCTCCAATACGTTGTTCATTTTCTTCACTTCTTATTTCTTCTTCTTCTTGATGCTGTTGGGTCCATCATACTCTTCTCGAGTGACTACATGAATTCAGATGAGGTCAGGGTCAGAGAGTTATATATGTTCGACTGGTACAAGGAATTATGCAGGCCATTCATTGGTTATTTCATCCATATTTTCCTCAGTGAGTTTGTAATAGGACTGGAGCTCTTCCTTTTGTTCGTCCTTGCACGTAGTGATGTAAATGAAGTGCCTATTTGGTGAAACTTCACAATTGGCCTGAACCTATGGAGTGTATTCAATTTCATGTAAGGAAAGGGTTCAATGGCCCTCTTCAATTGCAAGTAATAGGTGTGGAACACCGCATTGGAGTACCATTGTTTTTCCATGTCGCTCGAATACTAGAGGGTAGTGAACCTCACAGCCAGTGGTTCAAACAACTCAACTTCAGGGAAGGTCACTCCTTCCGGCATCTCCCAAGTGATGAAGGCAATGAGAATCAACAACTAGCTGAAGTGAAACTCATAGACCTGGTCCTGTGCTTCACGTAAATCTTGTTCCAACTCGTTGACAAGGTAGTTCACCTAGTTCATCAGCTTTCCTTCAACACATTTTCCTGCGAGGTCAACGACACACCCCATGACTTGCATTTGTCTTTTCTTCCCGAGGATCTTACCAATGATCAATTGGAAAGCTAGGTGACTTGTGCCATCTTGGATGGAGGCTACCTTGTAGCCCCACTTCCCCTTCTCCACATCACCGTAGGTGTCCATTATTCGTTGCGCCAGGGCGTGATCTGCAGCCTTCCCTAGGTAGAATTTCTGAGGGTCTAGTCCCTGCATACTCAATCCAATGATCATGTGGATCAATGTAGGATCCATAATCATGCACCTTTCTAACCATAGATAACCTCCATGGTAGCACGACAAGAGGATCTTAACACATGAGTTAACATCCCGATGTTTGTCGAAGTGTGGTATCTTCATGAGATTAAGGATAGTGGACCTCACGATCTCCTTAGTCCATGGTTGGGGGACCATCTTCAGCTTCTTCCCCATTTTCTTTGTAAAATACTTATGCGGTGTGAGAAATGCATAATTATTTTCATATCCTAGGTTAAATTCGATGATATTGAGATTAGGGATCAATCCTAGCTGTTTTCCAATTGCACGTATCCCCTTCGGGAGGTGTGCAGTGATGAGGGTGTACTTGAAGTCTCTCGAAACACTGTCACAACTAACTGTGCTATCCAGGGGTAGGATGTAGTCAGGCAAGACCAATGGGATGAGCTTCGCATTGGCCAAGTCATCGTGATGCTTGCTCCATTTCTCTATTGCAGTTCATGAGGGCCCAGATCGATGTGTAGTCAATGGGGATGCTTGCAATCCTCTTTTTGACGAGGCCTATGCTCCTATGGACATGACCTTATCAGCCATAAGATCTATTAGGATTTCTTCCATGGACCTCTCTATTGCACTGTGCTCACCAGACATACATGCTTGAGATCAGATATCTTGGGTAGGCAGACCAATACTCATGGTATGAAAAATAGGTGGCGAGGTCTCAGTAAGCACTGTGAAATAGAGATTAGTTCTCTATGGTCTCAGATAATCAAAATTTTCAAAAGTGTCCCCAGTGAGACATTCAATGGGTTAAATAGATAATTTTGTAACAAAATCCTCCAATGGGAAGGAATGCCTCAATCAATATGATTCCATACATTATGGCATGGGTTCAATGGTCCAATGGAAATATTTATGGCAATAATTGTGTTTCTATCCATTCCAGAGCATCATTATAATGGTCAGGACGCCTCCAACAGTGATATTTCTTTGCCATGGAGAAGTTCCAGTTCACGTTGTTCTATTATTCCGACGAGGTTAAAGTTTTGCAAGCCTTCTTTCTGCGAAGTCTTCTCTGGAACTTCCTACAATTTTTCTAACGTTGCTTTCTTCTTGTTGAGATTTCTGGCCTTCTTTCCTATGATCCGAGTCACTGGGTTCCTCTTTCCATTCTTGTTCCTATCTGTTCTTAGTATAGTAACTTTGCATTGTTGAGGGTCTTTCAAAGGGTTTAAGTGGAATACCTCTTCTCTTATTACTTCAAGGGTAGGTTCTCTTCTCTCCTGCATGGACAGGTTTTTCAATATTTCCTGCATTTTCTCAACTTCGACAACTAAGTCTCTAGTCCTCAACTGCTTTGACTTGTCCTCTTGTTATTCTATTAAGCACACTATTCTCCTAGTCATGAAATCCCTTAATTCTTTCTTTTTCTGTTCTATAACTTCCTCTTCTTCTTTCCTTCAGATTTGATCTTTCTCAATCCAGGTCCTTCCTAGAAAAAGAGCAAAGGGAGCATTGTTCTCAACAAACTTAAAGACCTCAAATTATTATTCCGTTGATGCTCCATGAGAAACCATAAGTACATGAGTAAGTCTTCCACATAGGGTTATTATATTTCCTTTAAACAATCATATTCCTCCCAATGAAGGAACCATAACAGGATTTCCAAAAATTTCCCAAGTACTTTCTATCATAATATTCACCTGTGTTTCCTTATCCAGAACACAGTCTATGTCGAAGTCTCATATTCTTCTTTCTATGCATTGTTTCTCTTTTAATATCTCTGGTAAATTGATGTCTTTGTGATCATTCAATGTTTCTTTCATTTGCAATAATATAGTCTCGGATTCTTTTAGGTGTTCTAGTATATTCTTAGTCTCTTGGTTTTCCTCGTGGTTTTCTTGTCTTATAATCATCTTTTCAACTTTAGCAATCATTCTAGGGAAATCCAAAAATTCATGGCCAACAAATTTACAACAAAGACAAATAGGGCCTCTACCAGGGCATTCCTTAGCAATATGTCCCGGTCTTCTACAACTAAAACAAATATTCAGCCCTCTTTTGCTCTTAAATAATCCCCAACCTTTCATGTACTACGCACTGGGATCATAGTGATGAACCTGTAAAAAAATCTTTCCAGGATCCTGCATCCACTTGTTAGTCCAAAAATTCTTTCTATGCATAGGAATAACATATATTTCACTATTTATATCAGATCTATTCATATCAAATCTTCTTTCTTCTAGTTGTGCCCTATTTTTCAAACTAGGACAAAATCTATCAAACATACCTAGATCCATTCTTTCGAAACAAAAATTTCCACTTATATTACCTTTATCAGAGCACAAAGATTTAAGATCTTACGTCTTTTCTTTAGATCTGATTCCCTTCTTAGCATAGAGCTTCGCAATTCAAGTAGAATGTTGCGCACCACAACAATAGATCTATGCACAAAGATTTCTCTTTTCTTCAGTTCCCAACAATCACAATTTCAGGTCCCGAAAATAGAACCATTTGTTGGCACAGGGGAAGACCCAAGGTTCAATGCTTCAACAATGTACCAACAAAACCCTAACTACCGACCCTTTCGGCAACACCTGCGAAGCAGATGAAGTCTCACCTGAGGTAGAGGCAGGGGGGGTTGCAGGACTCAAGCTTCTACAACCTAGATGGGACACAAATCTTTGATCACAATACTTAATAGAGCACTTAGAAATTAAAATTCATTAGTCTTTACCCTTATTCACATCGCAGGTTAAAACCCTAATTATAGAACAATGCAATATTCATCAAGATCTAATCACATCTAACCATTCAACACATAGCATCAAAATAGATCTAACCTTCATTCATATTATTAAGCACTAAGCTACTACATCAGATGCATCTAACATACATAAAGATTACAACACTAAGCATAAACCACATCAATAACATATCAACCATATTGCACAAAAAAACCACAACACAGGATATACGTGGTTCACCCTAGTGTGGGGCTACGTCCACCAACTCTTCTACTTCTTTATTAGCTTCTTCCAATATTCTTACATGTGCAAAGCCACAAAGCCAACCCCACATAGGAAAGGATATCTGTGTGCACCTTGCAATATCCTCCTTCCGAGTTAGGTCCAAGCATAAAGCCTTACACAATCCCTTACAATCACTTGCACTTAGCTTTGCAAGTCTCAGCATAGTCTTGGCCCAAAGCCAACTAGTCATGCACTCAGCCAATTAGATCACATAGATCCAACTACTACATCTCACCTCCTTACTTACATCCCCTAGATTCTTATTTATATATTGCAAAAGGGACTTAAACATGGGTAAACCCATGGGCCAACATCCCATACCTGTTACATAAACCCTAACACTCAAAAATCCCGCAAAAGGGGCAAGATCCCATGATCTCCACTTCGCATGGGAGCTCCATCTTCGACCAGCCTGTCGAAGTCCCAAAATTGGTCAAACATGACCGTTCTTTCCTCAAAACATGGTCAAGGGCCAACATGGACACAACTTTCGTCTGGTCTTCTTAATAATTCAACATATTGTCCTGGACTTTTTAGCTTTGTTGCCATCTACCCCTTTAGCTATTTTCAACAATGCAATGACATTTTCTTACATGCTCCCAACTATTCTTTCTTTTCCATGTTCAATGCATTGGTTGCATCTATCTAAAAATTCCACTACCAACCTTGATGGCTCAATTGTTTCTTTTACCTCGAAAGTGAATAAATTCCTCTCTACCTGAGGCAAATTTTCTTGGATCCTTTTCACCTCCTGAGTTATGGCCTAGGATTTTGAACTTGGGTTCACTAGCCATTTATTAATCTTAATAATATCAATTTGGCATGTTTCTTGAATGAATTCCTAAGTTTCTTCTTTGATCTTTCTAGAATTATGCTAGTTCATTTCAATATCGATTTTCCTAGGGCCTCCGTGATACTGCTTCCCTCAAAATCACTAGTCTTTTGTCTAATGATGATAATTATTTGGAAAGTGTCCTTTACCTCTAGGGATAATCTCTTTCTCTCCACCAAATTCATTTCCCACACCTTCAGAGCCATATCACCTCGTAATTTCTTAGAAGGAGAGAGCAGAGGAAAATCAGGGGTATTAACTTTATCTGTCAATATGATGGCTTCTTAAAACCTATCTCAAGTTGAGCGAGATTCTCTTTCCTTCATATAAATTACCTTTAGAGAAAGGTCTACTACCTGGTAGCACTTCTAGATGGCATCAACTTTAATGAAAAGGTCCTACTGGACCATTGCCATCTTTTCATTTATTTCCAGTGCTTGAGTTTGGAAGGCCGAAATGTCTATTGATGTACCTTCAGTCAGATCCAACCTAGCTTGCAATTGTCCTATCAATTCATAACGCTGAGTGACCATACCTTGGTTGATTTGTGAACTTTTATGGAGCTCATCAAGGTTTTCCTGAAGCTATTGAATTTTTTGTTAATCATTTGCTCTAACCTTCTCGAAGTCTCAACTCATTATGTTCCAGACAGTCTGCTCAATGATGTGTATCTTCTTTTGATTTTTCTCTACCAATTAACACTTCTATTGCAGTTGTTTGGTCAAATTTTCTACATACCATTGATTGGAAATGGAAAAGGCACCCAATGAACCTACAACTTCTTTTGCAAATTTTGTATCATCTCGGTCATTCCCATCATACACCATTCTCTTCCTTTTGACTATCGCTCCATATTTATGGTGTGTTTCTCTTTTCACAATGGCCTTTGATTTCTTACTAAAAACTAAATTTGAAAGAGGCATCTCTTCAGGTGAGATGGGGGTAAGATCATTTACAATATAATTTCAGAATTTGGATTTCCGAAGGTGGATTGTAGAGGGGTTAGCAATGTAATGTGAGTAGTAATCTCTGTGAACTGTTGTTGCTCTGTTGTATTTGAGGTGAGAGCAAGAGTGGTGGGTGTCAAAATAGGAACCTCTTGTCCTTGCTTTATGAATAATCTCTTCGAAGTTTCCTTGAATTTTTGTTTACCAGAATGAACTGGTTTAGAACCTATAGGGAGGGCTTCCTATGAAGGAAGAGTGGATATCGACTCTCCTTGTAGGACCTTTGGCAGATTGTTTTTCCTATGCCTTTGAAAGCTAAGAAAACCAGCTTGTTGATCCGAGGGCAGGGTTTGGAATCTGTCCAGAACCTCTTCATAAGACCTAACTCCCTTGAATATTTCATCATATGGGGAGTTATTGTGCAAATATCGCTTCATATTGAACTGATCCATGTGGTTTTCCACTATCTTAACTGATCTGTGTCTTTTGAACTCGATGTCAACCAATTTGACATCCTCTGAAGTCGCAACCTCCACTTTGGAGTGATTGAAATCCAGTAATGAAAATATTTCAACCTAAATGGGGAAAGTCAGCCATACCTTTTCTATGCTACCTTCAGCACCTTGCTAATGCCTCCTATCACTGTCTAGTATGCCACTTCTTTGCATACCAGTCTTTCAGGAAAAAATCATGGGAGAGCGTGAGGAGGAACCGAGAAACCAAAAATCTTGATGTAGGATAAATTCTCCAAGATGAACCAATATGAAAGCCTTCCCAGGTTTCCCATAATCTTGTTTGAAATTCGAGGAGGTGGATGACCATGCAGGGCTATATGGACAAGTATTACGACATTGTGATAGATTTCATAAAATAAATCATTAGCTTTATCTTTCCACAACTTGGAGTGATAAAAATGGATGGGCTATGCACTGGCCAGGGTCCAATTCCAATTCATTGAAGGGAAAGAAGTCAAGGAACAATTGGCATCCATGATATATGTAGGCATGTAAAAGGGGGCAGGTTGTCCCTTTGACTTTGTTAGGACCTCATATTGTACCTTTTTGCCTGATACTTTTTGCCATTACTATACCCTGGATCACCTGTATTTAGACTGATACCACCATTTCATCTGATCATTCCAAGGTATACAACGTCCTTTCTCATCACTACATGTTTAATCTGTTTTGCATGATATTTTACATTACTCTCGTACTTAACCATTGAATAGAAGTGCATAAGTGTCCATATTTGCAGAATAGTATTCAAGGCTGATGCTGAAACACAGAACTGTCTAAAGTCGTTGTTGAACCGATGCTCAAACACAGAAGCTGCTACACAGTCCGAGGATGCAGATGCTGAAACACGGAGCTGCTACACAATCCGAGGACGCATATGCCGAAACAAGGAGCAGCTACATAGTTCGAGGATGCAGATGCTGAAACATGGAGTTGTCACTCAGTTCAGAAGTGCAGATGCTGAAACACAGAGGAGACCGCCACGATGTTGAAACACGAGCCGTCACAGTTAGCAGTCAAGGCCGACACAGTCAAGAGCGCAATTCACGTGGCTGAAACAGCCCGTGAATTGTGATGCTGAAACAACATCAGCAGCTGTGAGAAGAAGCTGTTACACCAGCCGTAACAGCAATGCCTCGTTCGGCCCTTGTATTAGCAGTCAGTTGCGTGAGAATAGGACACCCTATGCTAATTTAGAAAGAAGATCTGATTTAGTATAGGATTCAGATCTGCTTTGTAATGATTGTATCGATGGGATTTTCCCTTTAAATTCAGAGGAAATCACCATTCGAGGGATCCAAGTTTTCATGTATTGAAGAACTTCAGAGAAGCGGGACGCATTTTGTACCTCCAATTTGTAATGTGATATTTCAACAGATGAATATAAAACTACTTTGAGTATCCTCCTGTAGCTTTTCGTTCAGGGGAATCTTGTGAGAAGGGAGGGCCCACCTTCTTCACAAGATTCACCCCTTAGTTAGAAGTGTGATTGTTTAATTTCTGTTTATATTTTGTTTGACTGCTATTTGCTGAAACACTGTTTTAATGGATTCTAGTTTGTTGAAACACTACTGACTCTGTCTTAGTTATTGAATGGAATTTGTAATTATTTTTGTCAGCGATCTTGTGTGATGATCTTAGCAGAGAATTGGTTAAAGGTCCCTGCTCAGACAGAAAGGGATCGGGACATCATACCCTCTGTAGAATTCGTTTAATGCTGCAAGTGTGCTAGTAGAGATTTGGTTAAAGTGTCCCTGCTCAGACAGAAAGGGACCACAACACCTTGTCTTCTGTAGATTTCCTTTATCCCTGCAAGTGTGCTAGCAAGATATTTGGTTAAGGTGTCCCTGCTCAGATAGAAAGGGACTACAACACCTTGTCTTCTGTAGATTTCCTTTATCCCTGCAAGTGTGCTAGCCAAAGATTTGGTTAAGGTGTCCCTGCTCAGATAGGAAGGGACTACAACACCTTGTCTTCTGTAGGTTTCCTTACCTCCGCAAGTGTGTTAGCCAGGGATTGGACTAAGGGTTCCTACTCAGAAAGGAAAGAACCAAAACATCCTATTCACTGTATACTTTTCTTGTGTTAGTCAGAAACTGGGTTAGAGATCCCTGCTCAGAAAGAAAGGAATCAGATTGCCCTGTT
>JASDQU010324464.1:0-10664 GCA_032191745.1 Picea mariana
GTGTTAGTTTAAATTAAAAATCGGGACTCTACACGAAGAGACTAGTGTGCGGACGGATTCTATGTCTGTAGGTGGAGGAGGGGGAGGAAGGGGGGGGGCGGGGGGGATCCCCTCTCTCAAGAGTTTCCACCATGGAGGGATTAGGGTTTGATATAGGAGTGAGAAAGTTACAGAACCGAGATTAGAGTTGCATAGCCATCATATTTGTATCTACATGGACGAAACGACATACACTGTTAAGAAATATCTAATAAATAAATTACTATCAAAGTATTCAAATGGTTTGCAGGAAGAATACATATTATCAATGAAAGGTGACAAATGAAAGTATATGAAACATATGCGCCAAGAAATTTGATGGACATAACATGGAGAATAAAGACAATATTTAAATTTATGAAATAGTGAATACATTGTAGATAATCTCATACAAAAATATCCCTTGCTAGGGCATAACTCCATAACTATGTCATAGTAGTATCTTGACCTATGTTTGGAGGTGGAGGAGGGGGGAGATCCCCTCACTCAAGAGCCGTTTCCGTGGAGGGATTAAGGTTTGATATAGGAGTGAAAAAGTTAAAGTGTCGATATCATAGTTGCAGAGCCATTGTATTTGCATCTACATGGATGAAAAGACATACACTGTTAAGACGTATATAATAAATCAATTACTATCAAGGGATTCAAATGGTTTGCAAGAAGAATACATATTGTCAATGAAAAGTGACAAATGGAAGTATACGAAACATCTATGCCAAGGAATTTGATGGACATAACATGGAGAACAAATAGAATATTTAAATTTATGAAACAATGAACACATTGTAGATAATCTCATACAAAAAGTTCCCTTTCTAGGGCATAAATCCATAACTATATCGTAGTAGTATCTTGACCTATACCTTTTACACATGGTATTATTCCCATATTTCTTAGGAACATATAACATTATGCTCGAGGCACAAAGGGGACAACTGTACATCTTTGAAAGATAAGGAAAAACAAAATCATTTTTGAATGATCATGGGCAAATAAATCTATGGTAATGACACAATGTAAATGTTTGTTGACATTTTCTTTCCAAAGAAAAAATCACCATTTTAATTCATAATTGAATGGAAATTATACTTTTCACATGCTTATTGCATTTTGCATTTTTTATAGATAAAAACAACTTTGTTCTATTGATATATTTATCATATTTAGTAAAACAAAATCTAGATAATGATAACATCTCTTAACAATCCTTCCTAAATTCATAATCAAAGAGCCATAACATGCCTCTTACATAAATCTATCAACAACATAAACAAAAAAGAAAATTATTTGAATATGTCTCCTATCACTATAGGGATTGTCCAACCAAAATACCTCCATAACATATAAAAAAAACTCCCCCATCCATTTCAAACACAAAATAAAGTTTGAACTCAAAATCTAAATAAGGAAGTAATTGCATTTCCTTCTCTTGTTTCCTCCAAAACCATGGTACCTTTGGCGAGATTCCTTTCATAATGTATATACTTCCACATTTAACTCCTAAAAAATATGAGGGAAGGAAATTGCTTCAAAAGACTTTGCAACTTCCTTTAGCTAATCTTCTATAATGGTAGAAGGAGATTCTTTCTGTCGCATGCTTGGGTGATAACTAGTATTGGGTCTTCTATGCATACTTCCTATCATTAGGTTCAAAGGTTGCCAGCCTTTCCTGGGTTTGATCCAATGCTCGCATTTTGAGGTAGCCTCCATTTGAATATTTGTTGGGAAAAGAGAATGTAAATGCATTGCATTTGGGTTTATACAAGCCCATCGCTTGACATAGCCCTCATCTCCTTGTTTGTTCATGGTGTGATCCATAATATTGCTATTGTTTTGGGTTTCAACCTTAGTAAAACTATTGGTTTACTTGTTGTGAACCTCGGTAAATGTACGGCCCAATGCCTAAGCTTGATCCAAACTTGCTATTGGACCTAAGCTTGACCTAAACTTGCTAGTAGAACTTAGACATTAGTTTTTTTGTTTTGTTTGGTGTGATGGGATTCATTGTTTGAAGAGGATTTCGCCCAGAAGTTGTCTGGTATTGGAGTTATTTTTATTTTCATAGCTTGGAGTTATATACATGCTCAAATTCTTTTCTAAAACGTTTGTATACATGCCTTTTTAGTTATATATGCATGGTGAGTTGGTTGTAAATGCAAACTGGTTGAAAATGTTTATGGATAGTTTTGTTTAAAGTTGTTTCATTGGACGAGTTGTAAGTCTTTGGCATACTTACCGCCAAGATTTGGAATACCATACACATATATGAAAAAGCAAAGGAAGTATGTGTTGGTTTATCTTTATATAAGATTATTTGTTTCTTATGTTATGTTTGTGTGGTTATTTCACCTAAAAAAATATTGGATGCATAATGTGTTTTATGCACAAACAAAATGTCTATTGTGAGGAAGCATAAATACAAGTATGAAGAACTTTTTTCCTCGTGTGAGGAAGCATAAATACAAGTATGAAGAACTCTTTTCTTCGTGTTGAGGTATTATGGTGTGAAAGGATGAAGTTTAATTATAGATGTATGACAATAGAGTATCATGTTTTAGCTGCTTTCTAGCAAGTTCCTTTCACATGAGGTATTATGGTGTGAAAGGATGAGGCTTAGTTATAGATGTATGACAATAGAGTATCATGTTTTAGCTGCTTTCTAGCAAGTCCCTTTCACACTTGTTACTTTTTTTTACCTTTATTGCTACCTCATGCACATGATTCCCTTACTCCATGCACACATTTTGTTACTTATGATCACCTTTACTGCTTGATATTTTTATTTCATGCATGCATTATGGATATGGATTTCATGGTTATGTTAAAGGTTTTGATGCCAATATATCTTGGGGATGAATCAATGGGAATTTTGGCATTTCTAGCCATTGATGGATAGGCCATTATGAACTCTTTAGATGAGATCTAGGAATGAACTAGGATTACAATTGACAATGGGTATGTGGTTTATGTTAATAAGACTTCCTATGTATACCTTTATTATAAGAAGCTCTTGGATGATTTTGAGTTTGTAATTATGTCTAATTGTTCAGTTTGATAAATCAACAATTGTGCATATTTTGGACTATCAAGGACTTTATTTATGAATTTATTTATTTTGGACAATTAATGATAAATTGAACACACACACACACACACACACATATATATAATGATGATGAAGTGTAATGGAAAATAAATTATGAACAATATGCTATGTCTGGTTTTAAAAATATTTGAAATGGACTTTAGGAAATATTTACATTAACAGATTTCATATTTAGATAATGTGCACACTAGTGAGTCAAAACAACCTTAACTAGCCTAGGACTATAGTTTTGTGGACCACCTTAACGCTCCAAATTATCGATATCTAGAAAATTATAAAAAATATCTAGAAAATCAAATTATTGATATCTAGAAAACTATAAAAAATATCTAGAAAATAAATTTTGGAGAGAAAATCAAGAGCCAATTACAACTCTTTAGCTACCTACCCACTTCTTATTAGTCCCTGCCTCAGGCGAGGGACTAAAGCTTTCAGGCAGTGGTCAACTCTAATTGAMCGCCTATTAACCAATGCTTTTTGTGATATTATTTGGTGCGTTTTGGAGCCATGATCTCATATTATGCCTTGCAATTTGTATTTCCAAGAAAATTTYTATTATCATGATTTATTTTTAAAAGTGAATTCATTTTCGTATTTATTAAATATTCGATTTCAAATTTTTGATTCGTTGCTAGCTCTTTGATGTGACTTAATTGCCCTGGTGTATGGGATTTTTTTTCTTCAGGAATTTCTAGTATTAAAAAATTAATTAATAAAAACAAATTTTTGAATGGTTGTTTGGGYAGACCGACACTTACTGTAGTTGATGGCATGTCACTGTAGGGCAGGGTAGTCCACTTGGTAGGCTGCATGACACCATCGCTTCATACTCCATCGCTTGGGACGTGAACATGCCACCACCATAAACCTGAATATGATTGGCAACAAGTGGGAATGATAGTTATTCAAACGATAATGTAGACACAATTGCATTACACACGAACACGAAGGTCGCCTTGCATGTATCATTATTCCTACAAATTCACCCACACTTCTAAAGCTCACAGCCGATATTGGAACATCAGACCAGGATGGTGTAATGGTGGCTTCAATGCAACCAACCAGATAACTTTTCTCAATGTTAAAAACATAAATAAACAAGCATACCATCATGCATAAACTAATAACTGAAGGGGATGATAAATTAACTTACTATTCAAGGGCATCCTACAATTTGGAGGCGGTCAATTGAATCTCTTTCTCAGTGCAGAAACTAATAACTAAAGGGGATGAGAAACGAACTTACTATTCAAGGGAATCCTGCAAATTGGAGGCGGTCAACTGAATCTCTTTCTCAGGTAGGACCAATCCAAAGCTGGGGAGGCGATAGTTTCACACGAACATGGTGGTCGCCTTGCTGGTATCATTACTCCTACAAATTCACCCACACTTCTGAAGCTCCCACTCAATACTGGAGTAGAATACTGGGATGGTGTAATGGAGGCTTCAATGCAACCAGCCATGTAACTTTTCTCAGGTAACTTTTCTCAACGTTAAAACCAATTTCCCTACTTTATTCTCCTAGAAACATAAATAAACAGACAAACCATCCTGCAAAAATTAATAAGTGAAGGGGATAAGAAATGAACTTATTGTTAAAGGGAATCCTACAAATTGGAGGCAATCACCTAAATCTCTTTCTCAGATGGCACTAATTCAGAATGGGGAGGCGATAATGGCATTGGTCTTCATCCCTGACAAATTTCAACTCATCAAGTTGTGGGTCTAGATGGTTAGCCATTTGATTGGCATTCTCCCTTCCTTCCGTGAAAAGAATCTATCCCTCCCTCTATTAACCTACCCAAACGAACACAAAGGAATTCAATTATAACTGGCGTGAACTGTCCCACTTATCTACGAATGTTATCAAATTCCCCCCATTACCTATAATTAAATTCAATAGAAATATTAAAGATCAGCTAAGGGACAAAAATGGTAAGTTCAAGTTTAAAAGTTTGTGAAAGAATTTTTTCATTTCTAAATTGGAATCCAATCTAAGAGATCAGGCTACAATGTTGGGAATGGATTTCTCTGGCATTTTGAATGTACAAGTAAGCAATTGCAAAATATTACAACTTCTCATATATTTTCCCTTGCACTCAATCCACTCTAACATTCAATCCATATATTTATTATCTATTATGCACATGCACTCACACAACACCTCAGATGTCAAAAAAAAGGGAAAAAGGAAAGTTGAAGTGCATCAATCCCACATATTCAAATCCTTAGCATGTACTTATATAGGCGTAATAAACACACTAACACAAACTGTAGAGCGCATCTGCGCAGGTGGTAGAGCACCTCATGAGACATAAACCCATCAAGGTGGAGCAGACTGAACATGGCGAAATGCAAATATTGAATGCATTGTTTTCTCTTTATCTATGCCATCACTTAGCGACAAGATCTGGMTGAGAACCATTGTGCTCCTCGTTCGTTTTTGTGATTGATCAAAGTTCATAAAATTTTTGTATTTCTGGTCCAAACTTTCCTGAAGATTCAAGGTGGGGAATAGACTAGATATGGACAATTCTGTCATTTGGCCTCGAGGAAGAGAAGTGGCGATCTAGATGATACGTGGCAATTAGAGTTTAAATGTGTTTACAAGATGTTGACAGTTTTCATACTTTTATATAATTGTTAATAGTTTAAAAAGTTTGTTCAATAAACTTCCCATTGTTGAAAAAGTTTGGTTGTTCTATTAAGTATTCTACAAACTTCCCATCATATTAAATGTTCCAGGTGAATATATTAATCAAATGTTTTGTCACTTGTCTTATTAAGTATTGGAAAAACTTTTTCTCTCTTAATATTAGAGGGATAGGAGGCACCCTCAAAGAAGCCTCAGTTCGTTGAGTTTAGGATCAGACTCGTCTTGAGATTATTTTTTTTCAAAAAACTTTGGTTAGTGATGTGAAGGCTAGAGATTTTTTACAGTTGTTACGCCCCTCCTGGGTTGCTTGCTCTGTCAGCGCTGTGGGAAAATCTGGAGGTTTATTAGCCGCTTGGGACCCTTCTATTTTCATTTTAGAAGTTGCTCATTTGGCTGGTGGTATTTTACTATCTGGAAGAAACATAGCAACTAATTGGGTGCTGGTTTTTTTAAATTTGTATGGGCCTTGCCAGAACAAAATTACTTTTTGGAAGTCGATTGATGAAAGTGGTGTCTTAAGTTTACCAAACTTGATTTTAGCAGGTGATTTAAATATTATCTTGGCTAAGGAAGAGCCCGGGGAGGATCTTGTAACATAATGAATATGGATGATTATTTTAAAACTCTTTTTCAGTCGAATAATTTAGTGGACATTAAACCATCTATGTTAACGCCTACCTGGAAGAATGGTCGATCCAGATAGGATGTTATTTCTAGGAGGCTGGATAGAGTTCTTGTGTCAGAACAACTCCTTTCTGTGGCTGGAAACTATCATTCCTGGGTCGAATCCCCGTTCGTTTTTGACCATGCGCCAATATGCTTCCAGATGGAACAACTCCCATTTTACAAAAGTTTTCCCTTCAAGTTCAACGCGGATTGGATCAATGAGAAGGATTATGTTGACCTGATTCACAAAACTTGGAAAGATCCTATGTTCCTTCGGGAAGAGAATAAACAGTTGTGCCTGCCATGGAAGATACATGTAGTTAAAAAATTAACCAAGTGTTGGTATAAGGAGAATAATAATAAGAAAAAGATTGAAACTGCTACTATTGGAAGCTGAGATTAAACACTGTACCGGGTTACTGATGGAGGATCCTAATAGTTTAGAACTTTTCTCGTCCTTGAAACATAGTGAAACTGAGAGAAATTCGATTCTTAAGTGTGAAGAGGAGATGTGGCACCTTCGTAGCAGAGCTCTATTTCTTTCAAGTGGAGACATAAATACTAGATATTTCAATAAAGTGGTTGCTCACAACAAGACAAAAAAGCATTTGTGGGAGATTTATTCAGGAGATGGCGACTTGTTAACTGAACAAGATGCTTTAAAAATTGAAGCAACAAATTATTTTAAAACTTTGTACATGGCGCCATTAACAATGAATATCAGTGAACAATGCAAAGTTACAGAACTATTTTCTCAGTGGGTGAATGAAGAGGAAGCAACCGATTTGGTCTCTCTGGTAAATTTGGAAGAATTACAAGGGGTTTTGGGACAGTTCAAGAAGGAGAAGAGTCTAGGCCTGGATGGTTGGACCTCGAAATTTTTTATTTTCTTTTTTTATTTGCTCGGGGAGGACCTTCTTGCAATGGTTGAAGAGTCTAGAATTCGGGGCTCTATAGTGGGTGGTCTAAATTATAGTTTTCTGACCTTGATTCCGAAATCAAATCGCCCAAGAACATTTGACGACTTTCGCCCTGTATCGCTTTGTAATCTCTGTTATAAGATCATTTCCAAAGTCATTGCTAATCGATTAAAACCTTTGTGTTCCAGATTTATTTCTCCTGAATAGTTGGGCTTTTTAAAAGGAAGGCGTATCCAGGATGCGATTGGGGCTGCTAGCGAAAGTATTCACAACACAACAAATAAGAAGATTAAAGCTCTAGTGTTGAAGCTTGATCTACGGAAAGCCTATGACTGTATTGACTGGAGTCTGCTCCAATTGATTCTTCTTGTAGTGGGCTTGGGTATTCAGCTAACAAATTGGATTAGGTCTTGTGTAACTTCCTCGTCTTTCGCAGTCTTAGTAAATGGAGAACCCTCGGAATTCTTCAGAAGCGAGAGGGGGGTTCGCCAAGGTTGTCCACTTTCCCCTCTTCTCTTCATTCTTATGATGGAGGGTCTTAGTTTACTGTTGAAGAATTCAACAACTGAAGGATTGATCTCGGGTATTAATGTTTCTAGATTGACAAAAATTTTACACCTGTTCTTTGTTGATGACGTTCTTATTATGTCAAAGGCTAGTCTTGCTGATTGGAAGCAGATTAAAGAGATCATTGAGCTATTTTGCAAAGCTTCGGGACTCTCATTAAGTCAGTCAAAAACTACAGTTATCTTTGAAGGCCTCAATGAACAAGAACTTTCTCCATTCAAATCTCTTCTCAATTTTTCCTTCAATGAACTTTCAGAGGGTTTTAAGTATTTGGGGTATTTTATAAGAGTAGTCCAAGCCGAGCAACATATTGGTGCTAGTTAGTTTCAAAGTTCTCTCAGAAAATCTCGGGATGGTATAATAGGTGGCTCACTTTAGGGGGCAAATACACTCTCATTAAGTCCATCCTGGAAGGACAATCGGTCTTCTGGATGTCTCTGGAGTCATTACCTCGCTCATTTCTCAATAAGATCCGTAAATTGATTTTTCATTACTTATGGAATGGACGGTCAGACTCTTTTCAGTATCATCTTTGTAGATGGGATCTTCTCACCAGACCAAAAAGGAATGGGGGCTGGGGGTTTCGAAATCTCTATCATTTTAATTTGGCTCTCAATGCTACAACTTTATGGAGGCTTCTCACACATCAGAGCATCTGGCATCAAGTGGTTATGGATAAGTATTTAACTTCTACCTCTCTTGTAAATTGGCTCAGACAGCCTNTGTCTCTGGAGTCATTACCTCGCTCATTTCTCAATAAGATCCGTAAATTGATTTTTCATTACTTATGGAATGGACGGTCAGACTCTTTTCAGTATCATCTTTGTAGATGGGATCTTCTCGCCAGAACAAAAAGGAATGGGGGCTGGGGGTTTCGAAATCTCTATCATTTTAATTTGGCTCTCAATGCTACAACTTTATGGAGGCTTCTCACACATCAGAGCATCTGGCATCAAGTGGTTATGGATAAGTATTTAACTTCTACCTCTCTTGTAAATTGGCTCAGACAGCCTCAGCATAACCGACGGGTTGTCTCTAGACTGTGGTCAAGCCTGCTTAGATCACTTCCGATTATTCTGCAATGGCTCCATTGGAAGCCAGGGGTAGGGCATCATATTGCCTTAGGCAGAGACACGATTCTCAGTATGGGGGACCGTGTGTTGCTCATTTCGGATCTTGTATAGGATCTGAGCGATAAACAACTTACTTCTTTAGCACATGTTTCAAACTTTAGTGACCCGACTTCTCTGGCAGCTGCTTGGAAAACGAGTATTGAACTGAAATTGACTAGAGCATGTGTGACGGAGTGGAACTCCTTCACTGCTGAATTGAATAAAGATGGAATATATTTGTGGGGTGACCAAGTAGACTCTCTTCTTTGGTATGGAGGGGACAGTTCATGGAATTTCTCCGTTAAAAATTGCTATAATGCAATCCTCTCACAAATTTCTTGTTAGTCAAGGCTGGAAAACCTCTTTATGGAAACACATAGTTCAACAAAAGATCATATTGTTTTTCTGGTTAGCAGTGGAGAATAGGTTATTGATGCGGGACATTCTTCAAGCGAAAGGGTGGATTGGTCCAGGTTTTTGTATTCTATGTAAGCATCATGACAAAGACAATCCACATCTTTTTATTCATTGTCCATTTACAAAGGAGGCACGGTTTCATTGTTTGCAGGTGCTAAAATTAAGAACCTAGTGGATTGGAAATACTCTTAATGAGTGTATGGACAAGTGGAAGAGCATGCCCGATCTATCAAAAATTTTGCCTTTGCTAGTTTGCTGGCACATTTGGTTGGACCGTAATAAATTCCTCTTCGAAGGTAAGAACCCTTCAGCAAGGGTGACTGCCCTTAAGGCCATGAGTGCACTTGGGAGTGTCTCCACAACTGAAAAATTTCTGAAATTAAGAGTTGCTTCTTTAAATAGGATTATTGGTTGTTCAGTGGCTTTTTTTGATGGAGCATCGGAGGCAGGTGGCTCAAATTGTTGGGCGGGAGGTGTTATAAAGTCTTGTTCATCGATGGATTATCGTTGGTATTTAAATTGTGGGGAGGGAACAAACACCAAAGCGGAGCTGATGGGAGTGTGGGTTGCGCTTTTTATCGCAAAATCTTTGGATATTCTCGATATTTAGCTATTTGGGGATTCAAAAGTAATAATTGATTGGTTAAAGAAAAAAGAAAATCTCTGGGCTATTAATATTGAAGGATGGAAAAATAAAACCAGTGTTCTGGCCACTTCCTTCAGGGTTATCCACTTTCAGCACATCTACAGAGAGAAAAATGTGGAGGCAGATCTCTTATCGAAGAAAGCCCTGACGACTGTGAGTGGAAGACTCTTTTATCACTCATGGGATGGAATCTCTGCTGGAAATGTCCAACATTTTGACATTTTTTAATTGCAAATTGTGTCGAATTTGGGTTCTTTGTATTGTTTTTCTAGTCACAAGCGGTGTGATGTTTAGTGTTCTTGAAGAGCTCTCTTGTTTTGGAATGATTGTGTTGGTTGATTGTATGGACGATCTAATTCATCTCCTTTTAGAGAGATAGGCAGAATATCGTTCTTAGGAAACATGCATTAATTTTTCGGGGTTTGTATGAAAAAATATATTCTTAATATAATTAGTGTGAATTTTCTGCGGGAAAAAAAAGTATTGGGAAAACTTCTCATCATTTTAAAAGTTCGTGTGAATATATGCTAAGTTA
>JASDQU010324468.1:0-10170 GCA_032191745.1 Picea mariana
ATGGATGCTTTGGGAGGCAGCAGTGGCATGTGTGGCATGTTGGAGAGGCCCCCAGGGGGCTAACGTTTTGCTCCTGGACGTCTCATTTTCCATAGAAAGGGCTAGCGCCTCCCTTGAAGGGGATTTTACTCTTTTTTTAGGTCAATTAGGGTTTTAATTTGACAATTTAATGTAAAACAATATGATTTTGATAATTTGGCCTTGTCGGCCTTTTACCTGACCTAAATTGTAAAATTAGGTCAAGGTTTTGTATAAATGAGGGATTTTCACTCTCATTTTATCATAACAACTTACTCACTCATAGTGAGGTCTTATTTTTAGTGCCCTACTTGATTTATTGGCTGATTTAAGGAAGGCACACTTGTTGAAGGAAGAGATTTTTGGCATTCTATGGTGTTTTTCTTGAAGAAAGGTGTTACAACTAGGGTTTGCATGATTATTTCTTGATGAATTGTAAGTATTTTTCTGCAAAACTTCTTGATTGAATGGTTGTAGTCTTATTTTCTTACATGTATTTATAATTTGCTGAATAAAAACCCTAGTTGCCGAGCACACAAGTAGGTCCTTGTCTCATGTCCCCTGATAGAAAATCTTTTAGCCATTGAAGAAGAAGAAGAGAGGCTAGCCATATCTACACTCCTTTTTCTTCCTCCCTTAAGCTAGCCTTACCATTTGGAGTTCAAGAGGAAGAGGATGTCCTAGGCCTAGGTCATCTACACCTAGGGCTGTTTTCTTTTAGGGATTGATGAAAGAGCCTTGCCTTAGCAACACTCTCCCTCTTTAAGCCCTCTTGTGTTGATTTTGTATTTCATTTGAGCTAGCTGTTTGCCGGGAAGGAGGAGAGAGCACGAGGCCTTGCTTTAGCAACACCAGAGTGAGCCTCTCTCCCCTAGGGTTATGATTTTGAAGCCCTGCTTTAGCAACACTTCAAAAATTATCCCTCTAGTCCTTTAAGTCTCATCCCCTTCAACTCTTACGTCTTTCATAATTGACTCCATTTAACCCTAAGGCACTGATCTTAAGACCTCCAACATTGAAGTAAGACCTTGATCCAAGCACTCTCAAAAATTGAATTTAAAAACCCTAACTGCACTAACCCTAAGTTGATGACGTCAGTCTTGGTTATTTCATCTCAATGCAACAACGTTTTACTTTATGAGAAATTGAATGATGGTTTAAATCATTTGTTTAATAAAGTATTGATTGATGCCATTGAATGCCACATCATTCTAGTATTTATTGGCGAAGTGACATTATCTTTTCATTGCTATGGTGTAAACATTGACTTCGTCAACATTTACTTTCAAAATTGTTTATATTGAATATCAGATAGTTCTTGATTGATATGAAGTGATAACCCATTGAAATAAGCTTGCAAGTATCAGTTTGTTGTTGTCTTGTTCCAAACAAGTACTCTTCAATGGGTTTTACTTTATTATTGGCTATTTAGCAAGAAATTCTAATTGGTGATGATCTGCGAAGGGGGGAAAAACTTATATTCATCCTATTAACCTTTTGCCTCCTCAAAAACCAGGTCATCAGGGACATCTCCCCTAGGCCTAGCCTCCCTAAAGAGAAATAACCTACCCATCATGGTGACATTGGGTGGGATAGGTTCATGTTATGTTAGTTTGGCCTTCTACCTTATAGCCTTTACTCCTAGCTACAAACTGTGCGATAACATTTGGTGCCATTGCTGGGAAACACTGAGTCAATTATCCTCAGACGACAAATCTTTTCGGTAAGCCTTGCCTCAGAGCCTTATCTTACAAGCTTACGTGGTGACTCCACTAGGGTGTTTTCCCTATTTCTTTGATAGTTTCAAGAAAACTATTTGGCGACTCCACTGATGATGAAGCCAACAATGAATTCACATTGGGAACACGGGAACTACAAACCTTTAGACATGAGTAAAATCCTGGGATATCCTAGACAAATGTACCCTTGGTATAAAAAATGGTTCCCTAGATTCGCTGGAATCGATGGAGAAAATCCTGATGATCACATGAGCAAATTATGGACTTTCTTTCAGTACCACCCTATCAGTGATGACGCTGAAGACTTGGTAATGAAACTTTTCTCTACCTACCTACATGGAGAGGCTGTAAGATGGTATGATAATCTTCCAGTTGCCAGCATCACATCTATGTACCAATTTGAAGAGATAATCCTTGCAAGGTGGGTTCTGAAAATCGAAGATATCCAATCATTACTAAGAGGTCTTGAGTGCATAAAATAGATAGAGGATGAGACCGCCAAAGATTTCGGGATTAGGTTTCAAAGGTTGTTGCACCACATTCCTGAAATCTATCATCCTAAAGGAAATTATCTCATCTATCTCTATACCAACAGGCTTCTAGGGCATTTAAGCTTCCTCCTAAATAAAAGGGACCCAAAAACACTTTCAGAAGCTTACAACATGGCCATTCAAACCAATAAAAATCTCTCATTGTCCACAACCAATGACCATACCATGGACACTCTTAGCTTGATAAAACTAGTTTCCCTTGAAACCTTTACTGAAGATCCACAAGACAGAAGGGAACAAGTTTTTGACCAACAGAATGAGGACGTGATTAAGGAGAAAGAACCCAAGCAAGATGATGAAGTATCAACCCGCGCTCTTCCTTCTGATAAATCCATCCAAGAGCATGTTTCTCATGCACAATAGAAGGATGATGAGGTTAGTTGTTTCCCTTTTCAAGATACTGATGACACCTTGTTCCTTGATTCAGAAAAAGAAGGGGAAATGAAAACCTTGAGCAAAGTTCTTTGTTGTACAATTCATGATGGAGGGGTAGTTCTTGAGAATGAGACTATAACACATGCTAAAAACATCGAAGTCCTCGAATCTCCTGCACAAGAAGAAACAATAAGTTGCCCTCCTTCCCTAGTTTTTGATGATGCTTTACTTTATGATGAAGGAAATGAGGAGGAGTTGAATGAGTTTTCAAATGTTTCAAGCCATGCATGTTATGGCACATATAGTGACATTGTTGATAACATTGATGAGTTCATACATGTTGGGATACATAGGTGGGATATAGTTGGTTATGACTTGGATCCCATCTATGACATTGAGAGTCATTTCCAAGTGTTTCCCTTGCAACTATCACAACAGATTACTTTTGACCAATGGCAACAAGGAGATGAGATTTTTACCCGTACTTTTCAAAAAACCAAGGATGACCTAGTGCCTTGTTTTCCTCATGATTTTTAGTCTTACCTTGAGATTTTTGATGAGTACCCTTCTGATCACTTGGATTCTTTCCATGAAGATGATTACCAACCACCACTGTGCTCAGATTACAATACAAGTAAGGACCTTCTTTGCTTAAAGGAGGATCTTTGTGATGATTCTTCCCAAACACTTTCGATTACTATATCTTGTTGTGTTTCTAGAGTTGTAGTTGGGAAGTATGTTTTTAATTTTGAGTTTCCTCTAGGGAAAACCCTAGAATCCAAGGGTCGGTTGAATATTACAAGGTTAAGTTTACCATATTAGTTTTTCAACTTTCCCTTGAGAATTTGCCAGTCGTCTGATACATCCTTGGGATTCCCTTCCCAGACTTCAAAGTATGAAAACGTCCTAGGTGGCCAGTGTGCAGACCTTGCTATGTGATTGACATTGCTATGATCCCTGTGATTGATGAGCCCATGTAGAGCATAAATTTTGATGTGCAGGACCATGCCCAATGGACAAGTACCATTTGGACTGGTACACATGGGGAGATGACCAGTTAGGACCTCCATGGGGCTGAAGAGCCCACCAGATGTATGTTGAGACCCCATGAGGGGGCAGAGATAGGGCAGAGCTTGATCAGGGGTTTTGCACCTGAGAGGAAGAGGATGTTCCACCAGAGACACTCCGACAAGACTAGACCTAGGGGGAGTGACCCCTTTTCAGTGGAACGTTAGCCTTGGAAGGCTTAGGATGTCCCCATCTTCACCATGACATCATCCAGCTTGATGGACGCTTTTGGAGGCAGACTGGGCAACAATGACACATGTGGCATGTTGGAGAGGCCCACGGGGGGCTAACGTTTTGCTCATGGATGTCTCATTTGCCCTAGAAAGGGCTAGCGCCTCCCTTGAAGGGGATTTTACTCTCTTTTTAGCTCAATTAGGGTTTTAATTTGACAATTTAATGTAAAACAATATGATTTTGATAATTTGGCCTTGTCGGCCTTTTACCTGACCTAAAATGTAAAATTAGGTCAAGGTTTTGTATAAATGAGGGATTTTCACTCTCATTTTATCATAACAACTTACTCACTCATAGTGAGGTTTTCTTTTCAGCGTCCTACTTGGGTTATTGGTTGATTTAAGGAAGGCACACTTGTTGAAGGAAGTGATTTTTGGCATTCTATGGTGTTTTTCTTGAAGGAAGGTGTTACAACTAGGGTTTGCATGATTATTTCTTGATGAATTGTAAGTATTTTTCTGCAAAACTTGTTGATTGAATGGTTTTAGTCTTATTTTCTTACATGTATTTATAATTTGTTGAATACAAACCCTAGGTGACAAGCACACAAGTAGGTCCTTATATCATGTCCCCTGATAGAAAAAGTTTTTAGACGTTGAAGAAGAAGAAGAGAGCCTAGCCATAGCTACACTCCTTTTTCTTCCTCCCCTAAGCTAGCTGTACCATTTGGACTTCAAGAGGAAGAGGACGTCCTAGGCCTAGGTCATCTACACCTAGGGCCATTTTCTTTTAGGGTTTGATGAAAGAGCCTTACCTTAGCAACACTCTCCCTCTTTAAGCCCTCTTGTCTTGATTTTGTATTTCATTTGAGCTAGCTGTTTGCCGGGAAGGAGGAGAGAGCACGAGGCCTTGCTTTAGCAACACCAGAGTGAGCCTCTCTCTCCTAGGGTTACGATTTTGAAGCCCTGCATGGCCTTGGAGGGCCTGCCTTTTCTTCATTCATCATCTTTGTCTTGTCAGCAGCAACAACATCCATCACCATTGACTTGATCCTGTATCAGAAGAGTTTCTTGCTCCATGAGGTAATTGGTCCAGGTATCATGGTATGTGTCACTTTTGATCATTGAGACCTTTAAATATATGCATCTGATTCCTTTTATCTCTAACAACTGCTTGGATGTTACATTAGCCCACTTGACCATGCTTGGGGAAATTGACATGGTGCCCTAGTAAGATTGTGCCCATAAGTATTGGTTTGCCACTGGGGGAATTTCTGAAAAGCCATCTTTCGCTCCCATCATAGCACCACTGTTTCATCTGATCTCCCACTCATTTATCCCATTCCCCTTGTCGAGGCATTGGGTTGACCTATTTTTAGGATTGCACCTTATCTCGTGGGAAGAAGGGGCTAAAGGCCCAAAAGGTAAAAACAGCTGGTAAAAGACAAAAGCCTAGAAATAAATCCTCGAGATGTTTTGCTCAGGGATTCCCGAGAAGGCAGTAAAAATCCTCTCAGCAAGAAACAAGAGGGACCCAAAAAATAACAAAACAAGACCTAGTCAGAGGATAGGGGATATCATCATGAGCCAACCTATTAGGTCCATGGGTACCTAACAATATGACATTGACACCATCTGGTTACCATGCCAGGACAGTGACCTTTGGTTGCATGGACAAGGGAAAGGGGGTCTCATCACGAGCCAACCTTCTAATCTCTGTGAAAGTACTTGTGGGTAACGCTGTCAGCTCTAGTCAACATGCCAAGGCAATGTCCCCTGGTTAGTTCTTAAATAAAAAAAAGGAGAAAAACCAAATAAAATAATAAAACAAGAAAAAAAATAAAGGCAAAAATGGGCTTGGAAAAAATGCATCCATGACAGGTACAACTTGCCTTCTACAAAGGCACCCACAGGTAACATTTGTGCATCCTTAGCCATCACTGTATTGACATGTTTGGACATCCCCTAGCCACATCACCTCACTTACATGGCTTGGATGAGATCTTCCTGGAAACTTTCCTTTTCTTGTGGACACTAGCCCAATAGGATGCCTTGTCCTTTTCTCCAATCTTGTATTGCAGGTTTTTGTAATGTCTTTGAGCTATTGACTGATGTATTAGGGGTTTTATGCATATGTTTAATAATATTGATGATGAGATGTGATTGAAATTACTATGATCGCTGTGACTAATGAGCCCATAGAGGGTGTAGCTTTTGATGTGCAGGACCATGCCCGACGAACATTTACCATTTGGATCGATACATATCGGGAGATGACAAGTTCAGACCTCCATGGGGCTGAAGAGCCCACCAGATGGATGCTGAGATCCCATCAGGGGGAAGAGACAGGGCAGAGCTTGATCAAGGGTTTTTCACCTGAGAGGAAGAGGACGTTCCACCAGAGACACTCCGACAGGACTAGACCTAGGAGAAGTGACCCCTTTTCACAGGAACGCTAGCATTAGAAGGCTTAGGACATCCCCATCTTCACCATGACATCATCCAACTTCATGGATGCTTTTGGAGGAAAACTAGGCAATAGTGGCACATGTGGCATGTTGGAGAGGCCCCCCGGGGGGCTAACATTTTGCTCTTGGATATCTCATTTGCCCTAGAAAGGGCTAGCGCCTCCCTTGAAGGGGATTTTACTCTCTTTTTAGCTCAGTTAGGGTTTTAATTTGACAATTTAATGTAAAACAATATGATTTTGATAATTTGGCCTTGTCGGCGTTTTACCTGACCTAAAATGTAAAATTAGGTCAAGGTTTTGTATAAATGAGGGATTTTCACTCTCATTTTATCATAACAACTTACTCACTCATAGTGAGGTCTTATTTTTAGCGCCCTACATGGGTTATTGGCTGATTTAAGTAAGGCACACTTGTTGAAGGAAGATATTTTTGGCATTCTATTATGTTTTTCTTGAAGGAAGGTGTTACAACTAGGGTTTGCATGATTATTTCTTGATGAATTGTAAGTATTTTTCTGCAAAACTTGTTGATTGAATGGTTTTCATCTTATTTTCTTACATGTATTTATAATTTGTTGAATAAAAACACTAGGTGACAAGCACACAAGTAGGTCCTTGTATCATGTCCCCTGATAGAAAAGTTTTTAGACATTGAAGAAGAAGAAGAGAGCCTAGCCACAGCTACACTCCTTTTTCTTCCTCCCCTAAGCTAGCCGTACCATTTGGACTTCAAGAGGAAGAGGACGTCCTAGGCCTAGGTCATCTACACCTAGGGCCATTTTCTTTTAGGGTTTGATGAAAGAGCCTTGCCTTAGCAACACTCTCCCTCTTTAAGCCCTCTTGTCTTGATTTTGTATTTCATTTGAGCTAGCTATTTGTCAGGAAGGAGGAGAGAGCATGAAGCCTTGCTTTAGCAACACCAGAGTGAGCCTCTCTCTCCTAGGGTTACGATTTTGAAGCCCTGCATGGCCTTGGAGGGCCCTCCTTTTCTTCATTCATCATCTTTGTCTTGTCAGCAGCAGCAACATCCATCACCATCGACTTGATCCTGTATCAGAAGAGTTTCTTGCTCCATGAGGTAATTGGTCCAGGTATCATGGTATGTGTCACTTTTGATCATTGAGACCTTTAAATATATGCATTTGATTCCTTTTATCTCTAACAACTGCTTGGATGTTACATTGGCCCACTTGACCATGCTTGGGGAAATTGACATGGTGCCCTAGTAAGCTTGTGCCCATAAGTCTTGGTTTTCCACTGGGGGAATTTCTGAAAAGCCATCTTTTGCTCCCATGATAGCACCACTATTTCATCTGATCTCCCACTCATTTATCCCATTCCCCTTGTCCAGGCAATGGGTTGAGCTATTTTTAGGATTGCACCTTATCTCGTGGGAAGAAGGGGCTAAAGGCCCAAAAGGTAAAAACAGCTGGTAAAAGACAAAAGCCTAGAAATAAAACCTCGAGATGTTTCGCCCAGGGATCCCTGAGAAGGCAGTAAAGATCCTCTCATCAAGAAACAAGAGGGACCCATAAAATAACAAAACAAGACCTAGTCAGAGGATAGGGGGTCTCATCACGAGCCAACCCATTAGGTCCATGGGTACCTAACAATATGACATTGCCACCATCTGGTTACCACGCCAGGGCAGTGACCTTTGGTTGCATGGACAAGGGAAAGGGGGTCTCATCACGAGCCAACCTTCTAATCTCTGTGAAAGTACTTGTGGGTAACGTTGTCAGCTCTAGTCAACATGCCAAGGCAATGTCCCCTAGTTAGTTCTTAAATAAAAAAAAGAAGGAGAAAAACCAAATAAAAGAATAAAACAAGAAAAAAAATAAAGGCAAAAATGGGCTTGGAAAAAATGCATCCATGACAGGTACAACTTGCCTTCTACAAAGGCACCCACAGGTAACATTTGTGCATCCTTAGCCCTCACTGTACCGACATGTTTGGACATCCCCTAGCCACATCACCTCACTTACATGGCTTGGATGAGATCTTCCTGGAAACTTTCCTTTTCTTGTGGACACTAGCCCAATAGGACGCCTTGTCCTTTTATCCAATCTTGTATTACAGGTTTTTGTAATGTCTTTGAGCTATTGACCGATGTATTAGGGGTTTTATGCATATGTTTAATAATATTGATGATGATATGTGATTGAAATTACTATGATCCCTGTGACTGATGAGCCCATAGAGGGCATAGCTTTTGATGTGCAGGACCATGCCCGATGGAAATCTACCATTTGGACCGGTACATATGGGGAGATGACAAGTTCATACCTCCATGGGGCTGAAGAGCCCACCAGATGGATGCTGAGATCCCATCAGGGGGAAGAGACAGGGTAGAACTTGATCAAGGGTTTTTCACCTGAGAGGAAGAGGACGTTCCACCAGATACACTCTGACAGGACTAGACCTAGGAGGAGTGACCCCTTTTCATGAGAACGCTAGCCTTAGAAGGCTTAGGACATCCCCATCTTCACCATGACATCATCCAACTTCATGGATGATTTTGGAGGCAGACTGGGAAATAGTGGCACGTGTGGCATGTTGGAGAGGCCCCCGGGGGTCTAACATTTTGCTCTTGGATATCTCATTTGCCCTAGAAAGGGCTAGCGCCTCACTTGAAGGGGATTTTACTCTCTTTTTAGCTCAATTAGGGTTTTATTTTGACAATTTTATTGTAAAACAATATGATTTTGATAATTTGGCCTTGTCGGCGTTTTACCTGACCTAAAATGTAAAATTAGGTCAAGGTTTTGTATAAATGAGGGATTTTCACTCTCATTTTATCATAACAACTTACTCACTCATAGTGAGGTCTTATTTTTAGTGCCCTACTTGGGTTATTGGCTGATTTAAGGAAGGCACACTTGTTGAAGGAAGATATTTTTGGCATTCTATTATGTTTTTCTTGAAGGAAGGTGTTACAACTAGGGCTTGTATGATTATTTCTTGATGAATTGTAAGTATTTTTCGTCAAAACTTCTTGATTGAATGGTTGTAGTCTTATTTTCTTACATGTATTTATAATTTGTTGAATAAAAACCCTAGGTGAAAAGCACACAAGTAGGTCCTTGTCTCATGTTCCCTGATAGAAAAGATTTTAGCCATTGAAGAAGAAGAAGAGAGCCTAGCCATAACTACACTCCTTTTTGTTCCTCCCTTAAGCTAGCCATACCATTTGGACTTCAAGTGGAAGAGGACGTCCCAGGCCTAGGTCATCTACACCTAGGGCCATTTTATTTTAGGGTTTGATGAAAGAGCCTTGCCTTAGCAACACTCTCCCTCTTTAAGCCCTCTTGTGTTGATTTTGAATTTCATTCGCGCTAGATGTTTGCCAGGAAGGAGGAGAGAGCACGAGGCCTTGCTTTAGCAACACTGGAGTGAGCCTCTCTCCCCTAGGTTTATGATTTTGAAGCCCTGCTTTAGCAACACTTCAAAACTTATCCCTCTAGTCCTTTAAGTCTCATCCCCTTCAACTCTTACATCCTTCATAATTTACTCCATTTAACTATAGGGCACTGATCCTAAGACCTCCAGCGTTGAAGTAAGACCTTGATCCAAACACTCTCAAAAATTGAATTTAAAAACCCTAACTGCACTAACCCTAGACTACTAACCCTAAGTTGTTGATGTCACTCTTGGTTGTTTCATCTCAATGCATCAACGTTCTACTTTATGAGCAATTGAATGATGGTTTAAAGCATTTGTTTAATAAAGTATTGATTGATCCCATTGAATGCCACATCGTTCTAGTTTTTATTGGC